>SMLS01076492.1:0-13561 GCA_004785975.1 Popillia japonica
AGACATGAATTACCAAACCTTGCAACTTACATAGAAATGCCTGAAGCTTACTACTAAACTACAAAGAGCTGTCTAGACTGTATGGTGCGAAACGAGAAAATTAAAGGAAACAACAGAAAAAAATCATAATAATAATAATGATTTATTGTCCAACGGCAAAACCTTTTACAAAACAAACTAAAGTACATACATATAAAGTATAAGAAGTAACAAAAAATATTCAAATAAAAGAAAAACAAAGAACTAAGATTGTATATCCACATCAAAAAATATATCATTAAACAACAAGTCAGCATTACGACACATTGCAAATAAGGGTGACTTTAATAATAAATTTGTGCGAGGGCAGGGTAATGAAAAGGTAAACGAGGAGCGAGAGGATAAACGTAGTACAAGGAAATCAATAGAGGAAAGTAAATCTGGAGAATCAATACTACCACGAACAGTCTTCCAAACGAATCCTGCTCCAGACACCCTCCGACGATGTTCCAACGGTCGTACGTTATGCCTTTCCAACAGGGATTCATAGTCAATACCTCTTGCAGGATACAGATTGTCCATTTTAAAAGACAGGTACTTTAGAAAACGGCGTTGGACTTTTTCAATTTTCAGTTCTAATTTACTTACAACAAAGCTGAAGTATAGTGTTTTAGGAAGGCACACATCATTAAAAAATTTGAACGATCGTAGGACAAACCCTAAAGTCCTTGAAGCAGCAGCGCATAAATCTGCAATGTGTTCCGCAAAACTCAACCGGGAATCAATCTCTAATCTCCTAGATCTCTAACCGTGTCAACCTTCTTCAGATAGGTATCACGTATTGTGTACAATAAGTTGACGTAATTAATTTTCCTCGTAAAGGTAACAAATACACACTTACTAACATTTAACCTTAATTTATTTTAATCTTAAGAGATATTAAAAAACGATAAAGAGCAACATTTTGGTTCGTTCTGAATCAAAATCTGGTGGATAGTGGCTCGTCCTTGTTGGAAAGGTGTTGTGACCGTTTTCAGCAGCACCTGTTCGATGAGACATGTGAATACAAAAACGAAAGTTAAAAGTTCTTAGATGAACCAAATGCTATCGCTATCCACCTAAGCGGTACTAAAATAGCAAGGATTGACTGGATGGCTTATCCAGTATAGTAATAAAATTTTAAAAATAAAAAAATGCAAAATAGTTGAAGTGCTGGCCGTCTACCATCCGCCATTATAATTGTTTCAACACATACTTTTTTCTAGAGGTTTTACGTCAGGCGAGGAAGCGTATTGGTGCAATATTTTGCTATAGATTTGGCGGAACTTGAAATTATCTATCTTATTCACCAATTAACGGAAGAAACCGCAAACAAAATTGTTTCGTATGCATGGTTATTGTGTTTCCTTTTTCAAGATATTTTTTGATTGCGAAATCATACACAAACAATGTTGTACGGCTGCTATGTATAGCATGTAGAAGTAGGAATTGCAGGGTATCTTACTCTTGCTTTTGGAAGCAGTACAACCATAGATTTAGAGCAACTAATAGAAAAAGTGAATGCGAACAAAAAAGAGCATTAGAAGCCTGGCCTGACCTTCCAGAACTCTGTACGGTGGTATCATTTAACCATCATCGCCAGACTCATTAAGCAATTGAATGAATCAAAGCTGCTTTATGCTTCTGTTTGGTTAGTTACCTCTAATGTATGGTATGTATTAGTTTAATATTAATCAGCAGGTGAAAAAGCAGGCCCAACGCAAACAAAAATGACCACCCCACTGAATTGATTGGAATCTGATTCCCTTTCAGAAAACACCATCACACATCGCAAATCTTCACCCAAAGCTCAGAAATAAAATAACTAAATAACGAAAAATTCATGAGCAAATTTTTCCACAAGGAGAAATCTCATTCCTCTTTCAACATTGAGCATTAACGTGGATGGTGAAACAAATGCTTGTAAAGTTATAGACTTCAGCATTAAAAACAATGAAGACCAACCAAAATAACTAAATGGTCCAATTAAATTGTTCCATTTTGAAATCACTTTTGTATGAGAAGATTTGAAGATAGCCTAATCAAAATATCATTAAACATTGCTTGCTATTTAGTATCTTATTTCTTGCAATTCTTACCGTAGATATTACCAAACTTATTAAAATTCTATTTGTTTTGCTTCAATAAAAAGAAACTGTGTATTTAAAGAAATCACTGTTGACTGCGAACTTATTTAATTCGTAAATTTATTAACTAATAAAATCGAGACAGACACAAAATTACATCGGACGGGTCGGCACAAATTAAACAAAAGAATGTCGTGATATAATACCAAACGATTGTGACATTCTTTTTCAAGCACTCTTTACCTTGAAATTATCTATTTTATTCACCAATTAACTGAAGAAACCGCAAACAAAATTGTTTCGTATGCATGGTTATTGTGTTTCCTTTTTCAAGATATTTTTTGATTGCGAAATCATACACAAACAATGTTGTACGGCTGCTATGTATAGCAATGCCATACCTACCTAGGTGTATGTTGTACATACGTACATGTTCGTTCTTGAAGTCTATGTGTATGTGCGGAGAGAATCTATGTAACGCAAAGTCCAACTTTGAATATAAATTACTACATACAGCGAGCTTGATGTTTAGTATAACAGAACTGGTCGGACTTCCTGTTCGAGGTCCATTGATGACGGTTACGTGAAAATTATTATAATTAAAACGGATGCGAGCATGAAATATACATGCTACAGGGACTGTACTAAGTATGTTTATTTCTACAAACGTACATTAGCATATATATTGTCCCATTAATGCCGTTGCGTAATGTTGATTTCGTGGAGACAAGAATCTAACTGGATTGTTGCCTAAAAAAGAGCGCGATTAGGACCGCCAAATCGGTTAAATTACCTACACTTCTTACGGTATAGCTTCATTTCCTATCCGAATTGAAATAAACCGAAAAGTTGTTTTAATTACGTTATAGAGTACTGTGTGCGAGATAAGAATGAATAACACGAAGTTCTCAGAAATTATAAAGCTTTTTTTTAATTAAATTCTGTTTGTTTCTGTTATGTCAAAGGTTAGCTTTTACTTCATTCGTTTTGGATCCATCCGACCCTTCTAAATTTTTTCTAAAATTTAAATCATTTTAATAATTTTGTGAAAATCTTCGGAATTCGTCTACATCAAGATTAGAATTCTTTCAAAACATTCGATTGGAAGACCACTAATAGATCGGATAGATCGTAGTAAAGAGAGGAAGACTCAAAACTGAATGACCCTTCTACAATGCAATACAGCTCATCTAAGAAGATATCAGTCTGTTAGCAATGAGTATATATTACTAAATTTATACTGAAGCTTACCATATCTCTATATCCAATCGAGTTATTTGTGATTAATAATTTTTTTCTTTAAAGTTGTAATAGTTTTTGGCATACCGCCGATGTTGGTTTAATTTCCTCTTCATTTCCGATGGCATAAGTACGCATTAATCGAATACATAATCCGTCATGATTAACTGGTGGCAGGAAAACTCTCATTTTTATCGCAATCCTGTTCTATTCTACTAGCCAGTTGTAAAATTTCAAATTATCCATGTAATAACAGACCTTATATCGACCGATGATTTACGAGCAGATTATGCCTGACGTGTAAGTTGTGATTATGAATACGTACTACATACACAAGTCTGTGTACTCGGCCTATTTAGCAACAATGCACATGAATTATTAGATTGAAAATCGTTTATCTATGAATTCCTCGGTGCTGCCGACGGTATGCACCGACCGCTGGTATTGCTGCACACTCGAAGAAAATTGGATTTTAAATTGGCATTGGTTCTCGCATTGAATGTTGTAAATGGTTGAATGAATAGGAGTATCGTAACGACAAGGATACACTACATATCGAGTTTTATGTGGATTTCATTCTTTCTAAATGAAATGAAGGAATTGTGTGTGTAAGGAACGAATTGGTTTTATTAGAAATTTAAGTCTTTGTAAAGAGTATGACAAATAGTAGCTTTTAAGTTTGACTTTTACTGCTGATTAATTGGTTATTTATTTACTTTTTAATGATATTAGCACAGCTACTGTGGGTAGTTGGACACATCACGCAGCTCTTGTCATAAACTTCCCTACTCAGTAACTAGTGCCCAAAACTCCTCAATGGAGCAATTCACTTTGTGTTCAAGTAACCAGTTCTGAGTAATTCTAGCATAACGGCAGAAGCCACATCGGATCAGATGTTACATCATCATTTGGATGATGAATATTAATGAAGTTTATCCATTTAGGCAGACATTTGCGAATATGGACGTTTGCATCCACAGCTTCACCTTTAACTCCCCCAACTTAAGATCTTGAAATTCCTGCTTGAGAAATAGAGCACCAGACCATAATCTTGTCGGCAAATTGGTTTAAATTTTACGTAGGACAATTTGCAGTATTGGACGTGTAAGAACCATCGTTACACTTTATTTCCGAATTGGATAATGTAAAATAATTTTCATCGTCTAAAACAATAACCAATTTATGCGCATTTGCAAATCTACCCCCTAAAGTGAGCGGAGACGTCCCAACTCTGTCTTGAAAAGATTGGATGAGTCTGTTTACTTCATGTTGGGCTAAATTTGGAGGTCGTCCACTTTGCGGTAAATACTTGCATGGAAAACGTTCTTCATATTTTTTAATTGTGCGGCTAATGGGCGACAGTCCAATGTTTTGGTCTCGAAAAATGTTGATTTAGGTTCAACTAAATTATATATAGACTTTTGGATTTCAAGCTTGTATAACATCTTGTAAAACTATTTCAGACAAATCTAACATGTCACCATAGTAACTGACAAGATTGGACCATTTTTGGTAATAATACTCCTTGTCAAAACTGCATTTACAGCATTTTCCCTACAGCAAATACTCCATTTTTTAACGATTTAGCAAAATGATCTTTTTAGTCAATTAAACGATTATTATTGCTACATAAATTTCTTTATGTTCGACGCGAGAGGTCGTAGGCACTAATAAAACGACACTTGCAAGTATACATTTCAAACGGATTATTTTTACACCAATTGGCGGCGAATGAAAATGGGTCAAGAATTTAGAAACAAAATTTCATTCCAAAACGCATCCATTTGTCTCATTCACTCAACCACTTACTTCACTATTTCGTTTTATTAGACGGTTGCAGAGTGTACCATCAAATGACGTAAAGAGAAATTGGAAATAATTATTCTTTTCTAACTGTCGCATTTTGCAAAATGGACCTAAAAAAAATGAATCAACATTTGCGATGCACGTAAGATTATAAATGTATATGATACATTTCATATAAACAACATCGTTTAAGAGATATTTTCGGATATCTACGTTGGTAACTGAGTAGTGGTAGGTGACTACATAGTTGTGGCAGGTTATGACTCCTTCTGACCAAAATATTCTTTATATTATTTAATATAGAATAGTTGGAGAGACACTCTGATGTTAATAATATTCGAAAGTGTTGTTGCCCAACCATATATCGTGAAGCATTGTTATTTAATTTACGTTAAAATGTTAGTTAGTTGAAGTACACTTCAAGTAAATATGTTAATTCTTGAATCGATTGTTAGATTCTCCTATTTATAAAAAATATTTAGCATTATTTATATAACCTAAATTCTCGGCGTTACGTAAAGCCACCTTTTGAGAAACTTAATAAACCTAGATCTAAAACTGCTCAAACTATGTATTTCATTTCTTCTCTTTAGAGATGCCTTCAGGTAGTATATTTTTGTGATGTAGGTATTTAATCGATAAAATTAAACAACCTTCTCCAAATAAATTTGCAAAGCACAGAAACATTTGGTTTCACAGAAGATGAAGCCTTTGGACTAACAAGCTTTATGAATAATAAACTTCTTAGACACAGTAGGCAAGCAAGTTTGTATTTTGGGTTAGTTACGCCATTACGGTGGTGCTAACCCCCACTAACGCTTCCAAAGGCCATAACAAAACAAAACAAAAGTATTGCTACTTAAAGCTCATCAAGCTTATGTACATTCCGTTGAATTGTTTTTTTTTTGCTACAAGAGTCTAAAAAGTTCAGAAACTTCTTAAGGAAGTTGACATTGATACCATTCGGAAAAAATCAACGTATACTCTAGACGGGATTGGCAGCTTTTTGTTAATTATCGTTACGGGGAACTTGATAGCTTTTTGTAACTTTCTGCTAGTGGAAGGAATAGACCAGTTTTTGGCAAACTTTTGCTAGGAGAGGTTGGCAACACTTTATCAACTTTTACCATAGAAGCTAGCAGTTTTTATTAAGCTTTCATCTAAGAAAACTGGCAACCAAACATTGGTTTAAGGGCTTTATCTCGTCTGTTGAACGTATGTAAACTTGCAAACGTAATAAGGTGTGGTTGCCCTATATGAGCATTTTGATCTACATAATTGCTGCGAGGTATATGATAAACCAGTACAGGTGGTGCTTATCTCGGAATTTTTCTCGGCATGAAGTGGTTTAATAAACAGTATGACAGCAAAAATCTTTAAATATTTTCCTGCTCAAATTAAACTTGCTTCTGGAGAAACTGAAATCTTGAATTCTGTGCTGCTGATATTAAACCTGAAATTTTGGTAAAAGTCTTTCAGGAATATCGATTCAACGTACATATTAGAAAAAGACTCAATGAAACAAATATGTTTGGGTCAGTTGTATGGAAGATGCGCCTTGTAAATAATGAATGGAATGGAAAGGGATTCTATATTCCGACGAAATGAAAATAAACAGACGTTCTGAAAATATACGAAATCAGTTATAAAGCATGGAGGAACCAATATAAAAGTTTCGGGAGACGTTTTGGCCCATTAAAACGAATTGACGGAATATTAAATCTATAGAATTGTTGAAGGTTTTTGCGGGACGTTATGGTGTCTTATATTGAAGAACACGTGCCTACCACATAGTGGTTTCAACAGGACAACGATCCTAAACATATTAGGTATGCAATCTGTGAAGAAGGTTTTGCAGTAATTTAAATAGATTATACTTTGGGATGGTCAATAAATGGAATACTATCTCATTGAATATTGTAGCTCAAACAATTATATGCTAGACCTTGTATCAGATATTCTCAGCTCTTGAGGTATAGTCTAATTATTTTTGAATTAATTGGTTCAGTGTCTTCTCAAAGTCCTATTCCACCCTCCTTCCCCTCACCGGTGGTTGGTCAAAATCTTAAATTTCCTAAAATTTTTCTTCTGACTAAATTTGCTTATGAAAAAAAATACTTTCAAGCCTTCTGAGCTACTTTTCCAAAAATATGATACATATCAGTCCATCAAAAGTTCAATCAAAAGTGAAATATACTTTCTGATTTCTTTCATGGTACTGAACAACATCAATCTAATAATATGGCTAATAATATGGCTGCAAAACCATTTTCAGTAGTTTCTGTTATCTTTCTACCCATCCTACCACCCTCCATTCGCAATTCTAAAAACGCTCATGATGGATTCCTACTGTAGTCTTCTATTCGTTGTTGAGTACCCCTCGTGGTCTTGTTCCTCTATTGTGTTGTTGCTGTAATGATACAAAGGAAATGACACCATGAGAATGGAGTTGGAAGTTGGAGTTAGTAAAATATACCACACTTCCATTTTTCTTTGTGTATGTACCACAGAAATTTTAAGAGAAACTGACATTTTTAGTCCAAACTTCTTAAAATAAGACCTTCATTAGCTAACATAACCTTACTTTTTCCACTCTCAAAGAAAAAGATTGTTTAAATAGAAATGAGCATGGAGTGAAAAATGCTATTCTGACTAGTTTTGTAAATAACTCCTGAAGTATATTATGCATTAACGCTGTCGTCTCAAAATTTTCAATCTAATTAGGTTACGCAAACATCCTATCGTAATCGATTCTCTATTTTTAAATTGGCAATCGTTAGAATTAAATATTGCATCCAAAATAAAACTTAAATGCTTAACTAACACAGATTTTGCTTTCCATAATTACTCAATTAGCAGACGTACTAATGCATACATGTATAGATGTATTGAGATGCAAAATCTATTACATATACATACATTCTTATAATTATTCAATTAAACTTGTTTGCTATTAACGTGCAGTAATGGTTTATCTCGTAATTTATTTATTTTAAACACGTTTGAGATCGCGTTCTGTACAACGCACTGCTCGTATATTCACGCACACAATAATGTTTGTAAATCTCCTATTAAACAGTATTTAGATTCAAGGACGTTCCGCAGTTTTTGATCGACACTTTGGAACTAAATATATTAAAATGTCATTTCTAACCTCACATCAAAATTTGATATAATACATCGCTTCGAATTCATCCGGATATTTCTCCAATACCCTGCACGAAACGTATTCTAAACGCTCACTCACACTTTGTCACGACGAAATGTAAATTTCCTGTTTGCGGACAAAGAACCGAGAGTAAAACGGGAAAGACCGACAGAGACGGGGAAAACGGTTAGAAGGGATGGGAACGAGAAGCTTTTGAAAAATGGGGAATGACAACCGAGATTTGTACGGGCGTTCCACTTTAACTCGATGCCATTTTTCTACATCGGAAAGGATAATATTTAAATTTAAAATTGAATCGTTGATAATGTCGATGGGAAAGGAGAAGGCGAATCGACATCGTACAGGCGCGAGATCGGTTTTATTTTTGGACGTATCGTAATTCATGTAATATGCAAATCGGACCTGTTTGTCTCAACTGTAAAGTGCAATCTCTCGCCATCTCACGCCGGTTACTTCTACGGTATTAGAACGTTTCAGCACGCAGATAAGATGATATTCTTATTTATTGGCTTGTTTGTGTTGCTAGGTGATGTATGTGAGCGCTCTAATGAAAGCAGAATCTAGATTAGTATGTTATTAAAAATATACGGGGGATAATGTTGAGAATGATTTAAATGCATTCCAACATGCATCAAAGATTATTAAGGAGGCTAGGAGCTAACCCTTACGGAATATAAAGAATTACAATTAAGTCTATATCGAGCAAATAAGCTTAGGAAATACCACAAGAAAACGTAACTTATTGCAGAAAATAGCAGTAAAATATTTTCTTTTTCTTCCTATAGAAAATCGTCTAAAAGGCCTATTGTGCTCCCAAGACGTTTTAACCCTCCAGATCTAGTTGCAACTAAAGAAAAAACTCCAAAATCTAACACGAAGTAGTCCGAAACCAACCCCAAAGTAGACAGCAGGACGTAATACATACTGGAGTATTATCGATACTGCAACAGCTTCTACCTAGAGAGCTAACGAATGTCCACGCGATTGTGTATGAGTTTATTCAGTCCGTTCTGACCAGTTAAGACTTCTGCAAACAATCAACCACCTGTTGCTGCCCACGAAGACTGCTGTACGAAATTTTTCATTGATTAGATGAATACAACGACGAAGGATAGGACTGGAGCCTAACAATGACAAAACATATTGATTCTGAACCTATGAGTGGTAGATCTCTTTACCTTTGGTCTCAGAATCGTTTGGCACCTATCTCAATATAGTTCTGCGATGTTCCTTCAATTCGAGCTTTCTTTAGCACTAGAGTTCTGGTTTTTTGGAATACCTCTTGACAGCTTGCAGCCTCAATACAGTTGGCCTGTTGGATAATATTTTGACAGATCCATTTTTATGCGGATAGTTTTCTGGGAAAATTCGGATGGTAATTATTTTTGCGTGGAAACTAGGGTCACCTCAGCCTCAGAGCAGATCTGTAATAGTTTCTTTTCGGGTTTAAATCTGTGGCATTATCGCTAAATAAGTATGTGTGTGATCTGCTTGGTATGAAGACAACACTCACAAGTTTTCTGCAGATAAGTGTGATGATGACATCGACATGACTTTGTGCGTGAAAATCCACCGTTGAAACACCAGATTGTCCACTACAAAATAAAATACTTCGTGGTGGGTGGTCAGCTGTCACGGTTGCCACTATAAACGACGATAATATGTACCGATTCTAGGACTTCTCATATTTCATATTATTTCCAGAATTACACTAATTTTGGTTAAATATGTCACAAAAATATCAAATAATCAGTGGTTCCTTGTTGTTCCTTCTTTTTGTCTCCGATTTTCTAAGATTTGGCATCTTGTTGAGCTTGTTTAACAAGAGGCTGGTGTACTTCTTCATTTCGAGTTTGTATGGGTTTTGTTTTTCAGAGGGAAGTAATTTCGTGTGTCTTCCGTGATTAGATTTTCAACTTTGACTTTCATTGATGGCACTAGATAGGTCTTGAGCCAACGAAATACATATTGGTCTGAGTGGTTTGACAACCATATTGGTGGTGATAACCAGCTGCTTCTTAAAATGCGTTGATTAACGAAGCATCTCTGTTTGTCACAAATATGGATGAACCAACTCAATAGTCTGCCAAATCCGTTGTTTGTTATTTATTTTGTCATCATGAGACAATACCATTACTAAATACCTACATGTTTGAAATCAAAAATAAACATTACTGGTGCTGTTTAAAGAAAAGTTAATTACCACAGCAACAGAACAAAAGAAGATAACTGAAAGTAGGATTTTTATGACATTGTGGCTTTTCCATAAATATAATGATACAAACACAATATTTGTACATACATACATATGTACATGATAAGAAGCTTTCAGAACTGTTGCTTATTTTCGTATGCAACACTATACTTTCCAACCATTAGTAAATTAACGGTTCGCTTTATTAATACCTTGTATTACACGAGGTCGTTGGAAAACTTTTTTGCTGGCCGGCTTCCGTTTGCGGTGACCATTTACTTTTCATAATTAACAAATTATATAGTATGCCGCTTAATGTAAAGTATAAGATTAAGAATTATGCCGACAATGTATTTGTGGAAGGCATACTTAAAGATTGTGAATGTATTTATTAATAACAGTAGGTAAATATACATATGCTTGATATTACTAAATGTTCCATCCAATTTTAATTACCAATGGAGATGACTAAAGCGAATATAGGCTATTTCGTTCCTGGAAATTTTTTTAAGTGAGCCAAAAGTGTTTCGTGGTAATAGTGTATTATTTGCAAGAATGTATTTAAGTCTTTGTATTTAACATAATTTCTTTTGTTGCAGGTGAGTTCAATAATGCCAAACTGGACGCTAGAAGATGAAGATGGTTTGAAAAAAGGTTTGATTGATATAGTATGATACAACCTTACTTGAGCGATGCATACTTTTATTGGAACTACAAGACTAAGTTGTAGGCTTAAAATCACTATCAAGTACTGCTAATGGTAAACATAATCAACAGTACATATCTTATCAATTTGGGTCGCCCACCTCAAACCACCAGCGACATAATCCTAGGAATTTAGTAGACGATACTTGTTACCAATTTTTTTACTGCTTTCCAGTCCCTTTTGCCTTAGTTTCCATGATGTTTTCTATTGGCTTCAAACTCACAAAAATCTAAAATTGTGGATTCTAGACTGGCAGATCCAGATTGATTTGTGTTCACAAGAGTTGAAGCCAAAACCTCGTCAGATGCTGTGTGTGGGTTCTGGTTTTGTTATCAATTTACATTGATCTAAACAAGCCTTAACCGTGAGTAGTAGGGATAGTATATGGTGTTCCTGTCTTTCTGAGCCAGCCTAAACCTTTGAAAATATTTGGTTTGATCAACTTACTCTTCAAGTTGAAATCATTGGTGCTCTTTCTTACTCCTTCAATTAACCAGTTTAAGTGATTCGACTTAGAAGTTTCGAATACTACTCATTGCCCATGTCTTGGGCAGCTCATCCTACCTCCAAAACGATCTCCACTAAATAATGTTATAACTGAAGTACGCAGAAAATTAAAAAATTTGTTGCCAAGAGCTATAAAATAATTTTTCCTTGCCATTTACTTCGTTTCGTCTTCAGAAGGCTGGTAGGTTTCAAATATACAATAGAATGAAATACATATAACCTAAAATTTATCATTTTTGGCATCAGTTTTCGCAAATGTTACTACTATCCTCGCCATATGTATATCTTAGCGAGGAGTGGGAGTGATTACGCACCGATACAAGAAGCACAGATTGCGTTTCGTTTGTTCTTAAATATAGCATTCGCACAGGTGCCTTTTCTAAACAACCTAAGTGAAATGACATGGATGTTCAACCAATCTGAATGCACTTCCTCCTTTTTTCAGGTCTAAATGATGGTCAATCTGACTTGCGTAGATGACATCTTGAATTGTCTGCATGAAAACGAATCAGTCTTCATGCACAAGAACAAGATGGTCAGTAGGTACTGAATAAGCACATGCCTTGTATGGGCGGACATTTTTGTTCGGGCGCAACCAAATTGAGAGGGCAAAAATGTTCAGGGGTACAATAGACCTTTTGGTCAAGCTGCCGGTTGAGGTCTACCCACCCATCAAGGTTTCAAAACTCTTTTTGTTACTTGAATTTTGTGCATCTTCATTTATCGAATTGTGTGTTTAAATGTGTTTCCATAGCTTTGTTACAACACTGCGGACTTCAAAAACGATTTTCACCAGTTTGGGCGTATCAAACAAGGACCTTACCTTATTGTTACTAACAATTTAGTTCTTTCTCCTCTGGATACTTTAATCAGGGTAACAATTTTGTAGCCACCATAGACATTATTCAAGATTATCGTGCCCACTTTGTTTCTGGATTAGTTCATTTCATTTAAAGTGCACTCAAGCGAAGAAATCCCCGTTTCTTATGCATCATAGTGTATACACCGCGAAAATCTAGCTCACGATTACGATACAAAGTACATAACTTCAATTGCATGACCTAACATTATATGTCATTCCTGCAAATAAAATAAATGCATCTCATCAGTTTCCATCTCGCACGGCCGAACGGGCACGCCGAGTTATATACCACACGCGCAAACGTCGGCATATGTTCCACTTCATTAAATTACCGGACTCAACGGCGATGTTGTATTGAAGCGGTGTACTATAATGAAACAGCGACCGACTGGCCAGTCAGTCAGTCAGGTGTATAAAGCGAGAGGTGAACGAGAGCGCCCTCTACGCGCGACGAATGATCGCGCGTCAGAGTCGCTGCGATGACGTCACCCCGTTCAATATGTTCGCGGGCCGGACTTATCATCAATGCCACAACCGCGAAATAAAAGTAACCGCGCGCGGCGGCTAGACCGTGTTCTGTGCGTCTGTACCGTGCCGTACACTGACGTGGTATTTGGTCAATACCGAGTCCATATACGAAAGTATGTTGTACATTGAAGAGCGAAAGTAATCAAGTATTTAGTGTATCTGCGATTATACAGTTTTCCTCCTCGAAACCTAGAAATTTTTTTTGAGGCGCCATTATGACCGCATCCAACCGAATTATGATAGAGGAGGAGGAGTGTCAACTTGATCGCCACTTCGGTATTTTCATTTGTTCAAATTTTTATAAAAAATAAAGAGGGCTTCTCCCTATGTGCTTAAAAGCAGAGGCGCTTCATATGTCGTTGAGCTTTCATTATAACTTACGCTATTGATGTGCAAAGATTAAACTCCAGATCGAGTTCGAATAATTTCCGTCTTCATTGTATGA
>SMLS01076493.1:0-13518 GCA_004785975.1 Popillia japonica
AGACATGAATTACCAAACCTTGCAACTTACATAGAAATGCCTGAAGCTTACTACTAAACTACAAAGAGCTGTCTAGACTGTATGGTGCGAAACGAGAAAATTAAAGGAAACAACAGAAAAAAATCATAATAATAATAATGATTTATTGTCCAACGGCAAAACCTTTTACAAGACAAACTAAAGTACATACATATAAAGTATAAGAAGTAACAAAAAATATTCAAATAAAAGAAAAACAAAGAACTAAGATTGTATATCCACATCAAAAAATATATCATTAAACAACAAGTCAGCATTACGACACATTGCAAATAAGGGTGACTAATAATAAATTTGTGCGAGGGCAGGGTAATGAAAAGGTAAACGAGGAGCGAGAGGATAAACGTAGTACAAGGAAATCAATAGAGGAAAGTAAATCTGGAGAATCAATACTACCACGAACAGTCTTCCAAACGAATCTTGCTCCAGACACCCTCCGACGATGTTCCAACGGTCGTACGTTATGCCTTTCCAACAGGGATTCATAGTCAATACCTCTTGCAGGATACAGATTGTCCATTTTAAAAGACAGGTACTTTAGAAAACGGCGTTGGACTTTTTCAATTCTCAGTTCTAATTTACTTACAACAAAGCTGAAGTATAGTGTTTTAGGAAGGCACACATCATTAAAAAATTTGAACGATCGTAGGACAAACCCTAAAGTCCTTGAAGCAACAGCGCATAAATCTGCAATGTGTTCCGCAAAACTCAACCGGGAATCAATCTCTAATCTCCTAGATCTCTAACCGTGTCGACCTTCTTAAGATAGGTATCACGTATTGTGTACAATAAGACGTAATTAATTTTCCTCGTAAAGGTAACAAATACACACTTACTAACATTTAACCTTAATTTATTTTAATCTTAAGAGATATTAAAAAACGATAAAGAGCAACATTTTGGTTCGTTCTGAATCAAAATCTGGTGGATAGTGGCTCGTCCTTGTTGGAAAGGTGTTGTGACCGTTTTCAGCAGCACCTGTTCGATGAGACATGTGAATACAAAAACGAAAGTTAAAAGTTCTTAGATGAACCAAGTGCTATCGCTATCCACCTAAGCGGTACTAAAATAGCAAGGATTGACTGGATGGCTTATCCAGTATAGTAATAAAATTTTAAAAATAAAAAAATGCAAAATAGTTGAAGTGCTGGCCGTCTACCATCCGCCATTATAATTGTTTCAACACATACTTTTTTCTAGAGGTTTTACGTCAGGCGAGGAAGCGTATTGGTGCAATATTTTGCTATAGATTTGGCGGAACTTGAAATTATCTATCTTATTCACCAATTAACGGAAGAAACCGCAAACAAAATTGTTTCGTATGCATGGTTATTGTGTTTCCTTTTTCAAGATATTTTTTGATTGCGAAATCATACACAAACAATGTTGTACGGCTGCTATGTATAGCATGTAGAAGTAGGAATTGCAGGGTATCTTACTCTTGCTTTTGGAAGCAGTACAACCATAGATTTAGAGCAACTAATAGAAAAAGTGAATGCGAACAAAAAAGAGCATTAGAAGCCTGGCCTGACCTTCCAGAACTCTGTACGGTGGTATCATTTAACCATCATCGCCAGACTCATTAAGCAATTGAATGAATCAAAGCTGCTTTATGCTTCTGTTTGGTTAGTTACCTCTAATGTATGGTATGTATTAGTTTAATATTAATCAGCAGGTGAAAAAGCAGGCCCAACGCAAACAAAAATGACCACCCCACTGAATTGATTGGAATCTGATTCCCTTTCAGAAAACACCATCACACATCGCAAATCTTCACCCAAAGCTCAGAAATAAAATAACTAAATAACGAAAAATTCATGAGCAAATTTTTCCACAAGGAGAAATCTCATTCCTCTTTCAACATTGAGCATTAACGTGGATGGTGAAACAAATGCTTGTAAAGTTATAGACTTCAGCATTAAAAACAATGAAGACCAACCAAAATAACTAAATGGTCCAATTAAATTGTTCCGTTTTGAAATCACTTTTGTATGAGAAGATTTGAAGATAGCCTAATCAAAATATCATTAAACATTGCTTGCTATTTAGTATCTTATTTCTTGCAATTCTTACCGTAGATATTACCAAACTTATTAAAATTCTATTTGTTTTGCTTCAATAAAAAGAAACTGTGTATTTAAAGAAATCACTGTTGACTGCGAACTTATTTAATTCGTAAATTTATTAACTAATAAAATCGAGACAGACACAAAATTACATCGGACGGGTCGGCACAAATTAAACAAAAGAATGTCGTGATATAATACCAAACGATTGTGACATTCTTTTTCAAGCACTCTTTACCTTGAAATTATCTATTTTATTCACCAATTAATGGAAGAAACCGCAAACAAAATTGTTTCGTATGCATGGTTATTGTGTTTCCTTTTTCAAGATATTTTTTGATTGCGAAATCATACACAAACAATGTTGTACGGCTGCTATGTATAGCAATGCCATACCTACCTAGGTGTATGTTGTACATACGTACATGTTCGTTCTTGAAGTCTATGTGTATGTGCGGAGAGAATCTATGTAACGCAAAGTCCAACTTTGAATATAAATTACTACATACAGCGAGCTTGATGTTTAGTATAACAGAACTGGTCGGACTTCCTGTTCGAGGTCCATTGATGACGGTTACGTGAAAATTATTATAATTAAAACGGATGCGAGCATGAAATATACATGCTACAGGGACTGTACTAAGTATGTTTATTTCTACAAACGTACATTAGCATATATATTGTCCCATTAATGCCGTTGCGTAATGTTGATTTCGTGGAGACAAGAATCTAACTGGATTGTTGCCTAAAAAAGAGCGCGATTAGGACCGCCAAATCGGTTAAATTACCTACACTTCTTACGGTATAGCTTCATTTCCTATCCGAATTGAAATAAACCGAAAAGTTGTTTTAATTACGTTATAGAGTACTGTGTGCGAGATAAGAATGAATAACACGAAGTTCTCAGAAATTATAAAGCTTTTTTTTAATTAAATTCTGTTTGTTTCTGTTATGTCAAAGGTTAGCTTTTACTTCATTCGTTTTGGATCCATCCGACCCTTCTAAATTTTTTCTAAAATTTAAATCATTTTAATAATTTTGTGAAAATCTTCGGAATTCGTCTACATCAAGATTAGAATTCTTTCAAAACATTCGATTGGAAGACCACTAATAGATCGGATAGATCGTAGTAAAGAGAGGAAGACTCAAAACTGAATGACCCTTCTACAATGCAATACAGCTCATCTAAGAAGATATCAGTCTGTTAGCAATGAGTATATATTACTAAATTTATACTGAAGCTTACCATATCTCTATATCCAATCGAGTTATTTGTGATTAATAATTTTTTTCTTTAAAGTTGTAATAGTTTTTGGCATACCGCCGATGTTGGTTTAATTTCCTCTTCATTTCCGATGGCATAAGTACGCATTAATCGAATACATAATCCGTCATGATTAACTGGTGGCAGGAAAACTCTCATTTTTATCGCAATCCTGTTCTATTCTACTAGCCAGTTGTAAAATTTCAAATTATCCATGTAATAACAGACCTTATATCGACCGATGATTTACGAGCAGATTATGCCTGACGTGTAAGTTGTGATTATGAATACGTACTACATACACAAGTCTGTGTACTCGGCCTATTTAGCAACAATGCACATGAATTATTAGATTGAAAATCGTTTATCTATGAATTCCTCGGTGCTGCCGACGGTATGCACCGACCGCTGGTATTGCTGCACACTCGAAGAAAATTGGATTTTAAATTGGCATTGGTTCTCGCATTGAATGTTGTAAATGGTTGAATGAATAGGAGTATCGTAACGACAAGGATACACTACATATCGAGTTTTATGTGGATTTCATTCTTTCTAAATGAAATGAAGGAATTGTGTGTGTAAGGAACGAATTGGTTTTATTAGAAATTTAAGTCTTTGTAAAGAGTATGACAAATAGTAGCTTTTAAGTTTGACTTTTACTGCTGATTAATTGGTTATTTATTTACTTTTTAATGATATTAGCACAGCTACTGTGGGTAGTTGGACACATCACGCAGCTCTTGTCATAAACTTCCCTACTCAGTAACTAGTGCCCAAAACTCCTCAATGGAGCAATTCACTTTGTGTTCAAGTAACCAGTTCTGAGTAATTCTAGCATAACGGCAGAAGCCACATCGGATCAGATGTTACATCATCATTTGGATGATGAATATTAATGAAGTTTATCCATTTAGGCAGACATTTGCGAATATGGACGTTTGCATCCACAGCTTCACCTTTAACTCCCCCAACTTAAGATCTTGAAATTCCTGCTTGAGAAATAGAGCACCAGACCATAATCTTGTCGGCAAATTGGTTTAAATTTTACGTAGGACAATTTGCAGTATTGGACGTGTAAGAACCATCGTTACACTTTATTTCCGAATTGGATAATGTAAAATAATTTTCATCGTCTAAAACAATAACCAATTTATGCGCATTTGCAAATCTACCCCCTAAAGTGAGCGGAGACGTCCCAACTCTGTCTTGAAAAGATTGGATGAGTCTGTTTACTTCATGTTGGGCTAAATTTGGAGGTCGTCCACTTTGCGGTAAATACTTGCATGGAAAACGTTCTTCATATTTTTTAATTGTGCGGCTAATGGGCGACAGTCCAATGTTTTGGTCTCGAAAAATGTTGATTTAGGTTCAACTAAATTATATATAGACTTTTGGATTTCAAGCTTGTATAACATCTTGTAAAACTATTTCAGACAAATCTAACATGTCACCATAGTAACTGACAAGATTGGACCATTTTTGGTAATAATACTCCTTGTCAAAACTGCATTTACAGCATTTTCCCTACAGCAAATACTCCATTTTTTAACGATTTAGCAAAATGATCTTTTTAGTCAATTAAACGATTATTATTGCTACATAAATTTCTTTATGTTCGACGCGAGAGGTCGTAGGCACTAATAAAACGACACTTGCAAGTATACATTTCAAACGGATTATTTTTACACCAATTGGCGGCGAATGAAAATGGGTCAAGAATTTAGAAACAAAATTTCATTCCAAAACGCATCCATTTGTCTCATTCACTCAACCACTTACTTCACTATTTCGTTTTATTAGACGGTTGCAGAGTGTACCATCAAATGACGTAAAGAGAAATTGGAAATAATTATTCTTTTCTAACTGTCGCATTTTGCAAAATGGACCTAAAAAAAATGAATCAACATTTGCGATGCACGTAAGATTATAAATGTATATGATACATTTCATATAAACAACATCGTTTAAGAGATATTTTCGGATATCTACGTTGGTAACTGAGTAGTGGTAGGTGACTACATAGTTGTGGCAGGTTATGACTCCTTCTGACCAAAATATTCTTTATATTATTTAATATAGAATAGTTGGAGAGACACTCTGATGTTAATAATATTCGAAAGTGTTGTTGCCCAACCATATATCGTGAAGCATTGTTATTTAATTTACGTTAAAATGTTAGTTAGTTGAAGTACACTTCAAGTAAATATGTTAATTCTTGAATCGATTGTTAGATTCTCCTATTTATAAAAAATATTTAGCATTATTTATATAACCTAAATTCTCGGCGTTACGTAAAGCCACCTTTTGAGAAACTTAATAAACCTAGATCTAAAACTGCTCAAACTATGTATTTCATTTCTTCTCTTTAGAGATGCCTTCAGGTAGTATATTTTTGTGATGTAGGTATTTAATCGATAAAATTAAACAACCTTCTCCAAATAAATTTGCAAAGCACAGAAACATTTGGTTTCACAGAAGATGAAGCCTTTGGACTAACAAGCTTTATGAATAATAAACTTCTTAGACACAGTAGGCAAGCAAGTTTGTATTTTGGGTTAGTTACGCCATTACGGTGGTGCTAACCCCCACTAACGCTTCCAAAGGCCATAACAAAACAAAACAAAAGTATTGCTACTTAAAGCTCATCAAGCTTATGTACATTCCGTTGAATTGTTTTTTTTTTGCTACAAGAGTCTAAAAAGTTCAGAAACTTCTTAAGGAAGTTGACATTGATACCATTCGGAAAAAATCAACGTATACTCTAGACGGGATTGGCAGCTTTTTGTTAATTATCGTTACGGGGAACTTGATAGCTTTTTGTAACTTTCTGCTAGTGGAAGGAATAGACCAGTTTTTGGCAAACTTTTGCTAGGAGAGGTTGGCAACACTTTATCAACTTTTACCATAGAAGCTAGCAGTTTTTATTAAGCTTTCATCTAAGAAAACTGGCAACCAAACATTGGTTTAAGGGCTTTATCTCGTCTGTTGAACGTATGTAAACTTGCGAACGTAAATAAGGTGTGGTTGCCCTATATGTATGAGCATTTTGATCCAATTGCTGCGAGGTATGTGATAATCCAGTACAGGTGGTGCTTATCTTGGAATTTTTCTCGGCATGAAGTGGTTTAATAAACAGTATGACAGCAAAAATCTTTAAATATTTTCCTGCTCAAATTAAACTTGCTTCTGGAGAAACTGAAATCTTGAATTCTGTGCTGCTGATATTAAACCTGAAATTTTGGTAAAAGTCTTTCAGGAATATCGATTCATATTTACAAGGCTGCGCCTTGTAAATAATAAATGGAATGGAAAGGGATTCTATATTCCGACGAAATGAAAATAAACAGACGTTCTGCAAATATACGAAATCAGTTATAAAGCATGGAGGAACCAATATAAAAGTTTGGGGAGACGTGTTGGCCCATTAAAACGGATTGACGGAATATTAAATCTATAGAAATGTCAAAGGATTTTGCAGGAAATTAGATGTCTTATACTGAAGAACACGGGCCTACCACATAGTGGTTTCAACAGGACAACGATCCTGAACATATTAGGTATGCAATCTGTGAAGAAGGTTTTGCAGTAATTTAAATAGATTATACTTTGGGATGATCAATAAATGGAATACTATCTCATTGAAAATTGTAGCTCAAACAATTATATGCTAGACCTTGTATCAGATATTCTCAGCTCTTGAGGTATAGTCTAATTATTTTTGAATTAATTGGTTCAGTGTCTTCTCAAAGTCAATTATATACTATTACACCCTCCTTCCCCTCACCGGTGGTTGGTCAAAACCTTAAATTTCCTAAAATTTTTCTTCTGACTAAATTTGCTTATGGAGAAAAATACTTTCAAGCCTTCTGAGCTACTTTTCCAAAAATATGATACATATCAGTCCATCAAAAGTTCAATCAAAAGTGAAATGCACTGTCTGATTTCTTTCATGGTACTGAACAATATCAATCTAATAATATGGCTGCAAAACCATTTTAAGTAGTTTCTGTTATATTTCTACCCATCCTACCACTCTCCATTCGCAATTCTAGAAACTCTCATGATGGATTTCTACTGTAGTGTTCTATTCATTGTTGAGTACCCCTCGTGGTCTTGTTCCTTTATTGTGTTGTTGCTGTAATGATACAAAGGAAATGACAACATGAGAATGAAGTTGGAAGTTAGTAAAATACCTACACCACACTTCCATTTTTCTCTGTGTATGTACCACAGATTCTAAGAGAGACTGACATTTTTAGTCCAAACTTCTTAAAATAAGACCTTCATTAGCTTACATAACCTTACTTTTTCCATTCTCAAAGAAAAAGATCGTTTAAATGGAAATGAGCATAGAGTGAGGAATGCTATTCTGACTAGTTTTGTAAATAATTCCTGAAGTATATTATGCATTAACGCTGTCGTCTCAAAATTTTCAATCTAATTAGGTTACGCAAACATCCTATCGTAATCGATTCTCTATTTTTAAATTGGCAATCGTTAGAATTAAATATTGCATCCAAAATAAAACTTAAATGCTTAACTAACACACATTTTGCTTTCCATAATTATTCAATTAGCAGACGTACTAATGCATACATGTATAGATGTATTGAGATGCAAAATCTATTACATATACATACATTCTTGTAATTATTCAATTAAACTTGTTTGCTATTAACGTGCAGTAATGGTTTATCTCTCTTTATTTATTTCTCTTTATTTATTTTAAACACGTTTGAGATCGCGTTCAGTACAACGCACTGCTCGTATATTCACGCACACAATAATGTTTGTAAATCTCCTATTAAACAGTATTTAGATTCAAGGACGTTCCGCAGTTTTTGATCGACACTTTGGAACTAAATATATTAAAATGTCATTTCTAACCTCACATCAAAATTTGATATAATACATCGCTTCGAATTCATCCGGATATTTCTCCAATACCCTGCACGAAACGTATTCTAAACGCTCACTCACACTTTGTCACGACGAAATGTAAATTTCCTGTTTGCGGACAAAGAACCGAGAGTAAAACGGGAAAGACCGACAGAGACGGGGAAAACGGTTAGAAGGGATGGGAACGAGAAGCTTTTGAAAAATGGGGAATGACAACCGAGATTTGTGCGGGCGTTCCACTTGAACTCGATGCCATTTTTCTACATCGGAAAGGATAATATTTAAATTTAAAATTGAATCGTTGATAATGTCGATGGGAAAGGAGAAGGCGAATCGACATCGTACAGGCGCGAGATCGGTTTTATTTTTGGACGTATCGTAATTCATGTAATATGCAAATCGGACCTGTTTGTCTCAACTGTAAAGTGCAATCTCTCGCCATCTCACGCCGGTTACTTCTACGGTATTAGAACGTTTCAGCACGCAGATAAGATGATATTCTTATTTATTGGCTTGTTTGTGTTGCTAGGTGATGTATGTGAGCGCTCTAATGAAAGCAGAATCTAGATTAGTATGTTATTAAAAATATACGGGGGATAATGTTGAGAATGATTTAAATGCATTCCAACATGCATCAAAGATTATTAAGGAGGCTAGGAGCTAACCCTTACAGAATATAAAGAATTACAATTAAGTCTATATCGAGCAAATAAGCTTAGGAAATACCACAAGAAAACGTAACTTATTGCAGAAAATAGCAGTAAAATATTTTCTTTTTCTTCCTATAGAAAATCGTCTAAAAGGCCTATTGTGCTCCCAAGACGTTTTAACCCTCCAGATCTAGTTGCAACTAAAGAAAAAACTCCAAAATCTAACACGAAGTAGTCCGAAACCAACCCCAAAGTAGACAGCAGGACGTAATACATACTGGAGTATTATCGATACTGCAACAGCTTCTACCTAGAGAGCTAACGAATGTCCACGCGATTGTGTATGAATTTATTCAGTCCGTTCTGACCAGTTAAGACTTCTGCAAACAATCAACCACCTGTTGCTGCCCACGAAGACTGCTGTACGAAATTTTTCATTGATTAGATGAATACAACGACGAAGGATAGGACTGGAGCCTAACAATGACAAAACATATTGATTCTGAACCTATGAGTGGTAGATCTCTTTACCTTTGGTCTCCGTTCGTTCGTTTGGCACCTATCTCAATATAGTTCTGCGATGTTCCTTCAATTCGAGCTTTCTTTAGCACTAGAGTTCTCGTTTTTTGGAATACCTCTTGACAGCTTGCAGCCTCAATACAGTTGGCCTGTTGGATAATATTTTGACAGATCCATTTTTATGCGGATAGTTTTCTGGGAAAATTCGGATGGTAATTATTTTTGCGTGGAAACTAGGGTCACCTCAGCCTCAGAGCAGATCTGTAATAGTTTCTTTTCGGGTTTAAATCTGTGGCATTATCGCTAAAGTATGTGTGTGATCTGCTTGGTATGAAGACAACACTCACAAGTTTTCTGCAGATCAGTATGATGATGACATCGACATGACTTTGTGCGTGAAAATCCACCGTTGAAACAGCAGATTGTCCACTACAAAATAAAATACTTCGTGGTGGGTGGTCAGCTGTCACGGTTGCCACTATAAACGACGATAATATGTACCGATTCTAGGACTTCTCATATTTCATATTATTTCCAGAATTAACTACTACACTAATTTTGGTTAAATATGTCACAAAAATATCAAATAATCAGTGGTTCCTTGTTGTTCCTTCTTTTTCTCTCCGATTTTCTAAGATTTGGCATCTTGTTGAGCTTGTTTAACAAGAGGCTGGTGTACTTCTTCATTTCGAGTTTGTATGGGTTTTGTTTTTCAGAGGGAAGTAATTTCGTGCGTCTTCCGTGATTAGATTTTCAACTTTGACTTTCATTGATGGCACTAGATAGGTCTTGAGCCAACGAAATACATATTGGTCTGAGTGGTTTGACAACCATATTGGTGGTCATAACCAGCTGCCTTTTAAAATGCGTTGATTGACCAAGCATCTCTGTTTGTCACAAATATGGATGAACCAACTCAATAGTCTGCCAAATCCGTTGTTTGTTCTTTATTTTGTCATCATGAGACAATACCATTACTAAATACCTACATGTTTGAAATCAAAAATAAACATTACTGGTGCTGTTTAAAGAAAAGTTAATTACCACAGCAACAGAACAAAAGAAGATAACTGAAAGTAGGATTTTTATGACATTGTGGCTTTTCCATAAATATAATGATACAAACACAATATTTGTACATACATACATACATATGTACATGATAAGAAGCTTTCAGAACTGTTGCTTATTTTCGTATGCAACACTATACTTTCCAACCATTAGTAAATTAACGGTTCGCTTTTTTAATACCTTGTATTACACGAGGTCGTTGGAAAACTTTTTTGCTGGCCGGCTTCCGTTTGCGGTGACCATTTACTTTTCATAATTAACAAATTATATAGTATGCCGCTTAATGTAAAGTATAAGATTAAGAATTATGCCGACAATGTATTTGTGGAAGGCATACTTAAAGATTGTGAATGTATTTATTAATAACAGTAGGTAAATATACATATGCTTGATATTACTAAATGTTCCATCCAATTTTAATTACCAATGGAGATGACTAAAGCGAATATAGGCTATTTCGTTTCTGGAAATTTTTTTAAGTGAGCCAAAAGTGTTTCGTGGTAATAGTGTATTATTTGCAAGAATGTATTTAAGTCTTTGTATTTAACATAATTTCTTTTGTTGCAGGTGAGTTCAATAATGCCAAACTGGACGCTAGAAGATGAAGATGGTTTGAAAAAAGGTTTGATTGATATAGTATGATACAACCTTACTTGAGCGATGCATACTTTTATTGGAACTACAAGACTAAGTTGTAGGCTTAAAATCACTATCAAGTACTGCTAACTGTAAACATAATCAACAGTACATATCTTATCAATTTGGGTCGCCCACCTCAAACCACCAGCGACATAATCCTAGGAATTTAGTAGACGATACTTGTTACCAATTTTTTTACTGCTTTCCAATCCCTTTTGCCTTAGTTTCCATGATGTTTTCTATTGGCTTCAAACTCACAAAAATCTAAAATTGTGGATTCTAGACTGGCAGATCCAGATTGATTTGTGTTCACAAGAGTTGAAGCCAAAACCTCGTCAGATGCTGTGTGTGGGTTCTGGTTTTGTTATCTACATTGATCTAAACAAGCCTTAACCGTGAGTAGTAGGGATAGTATATGGTGTTCCTGTCTTTCTGAGCCAGCCTAAAACTTTGAAAATATTTGGTTTGATCAACTTACTCTTCAAGTTGAAATCATTGGTGCTCTTTCTTACTCCTTCAATTAACCAGTTTAAGTGATTCGACTTAGAAGTTTCGAATACTACTCATTGCCCATGTCTTGGGCAGCTCATCCTACCTCCAAAACGATCTCCACTAAATAATGTTATAACTTAAGTACGCAGAAAATTAAAAAATT
Source organism: Popillia japonica (assembly GCA_004785975.1). Lineage (NCBI taxonomy): Eukaryota > Metazoa > Arthropoda > Insecta > Coleoptera > Scarabaeidae > Popillia > Popillia japonica. Next base: position 11,803 of record SMLS01076493.1, read on the forward strand.
TGTTGCCAAGAGCTATAAAATAATTTTTCCTTGCCATTTACTTCGTTTCGTCTTCAGAAGGCTGGTAGGTTTCAAATATATAATAGAATGAAATACATATAACCTAAAATTTATCATTTTTGGCATCAGTTTTCGCAAATGTTACTACTATCCTCGCCATATGTATATCTCAGCGAGGAGTGGGAGTGATTACGCACCGATACAAGAAGCACAGATTGCGTTTCGTTTGTTCTTAAATATAGCATTCGCACAGGTGCCTTTTCTAAACAACCTAAGTGAAATGGCATGGATGTTCAACCAATCTGAATGCACTTCCTCCTTTTTTCAGGTCTAAATGATGGTCAATCTGACTTGCGTAGATGACATCTTGAATTGTCTGCATGACAACGAATCAGTCTTCATGCACAAGAACAAGATGGTCAGTAGGTACTGAATAAGCACATGCCTTGTATGGGCGGACATTTTTGTTCGGGCGCAACCAAATTGAGAGGGCAAAAATGTTCAGGGGTACAATAGACCTTTTGGTCAAGCTGCCGGTTGAGGTCTACCCACCCATCAAGGTTTCAAAACTCTTTTTGTTACTTGAATTTTGTGCATCTTCATTTATCGAATTGTGTGTTTAAATGTGTTTCCATAGCTTTGTTACAACACTGCGGACTTCAAAAACGATTTTCACCAGTTTGGGCGTATCAAACAAGGACCTTACCTTATTGTTACTAACAATTTAGTTCTTTCTCCTCTGGATACTTTAATCAGGGTAACAATTTTGTAGCCACCATAGACATTATTCAAGATTATCGTGCCCACTTTGTTTCTGGATTAGTTCATTTCATTTAAAGTGCACTCAAGCGAAGAAATCCCCGTTTCTTATGCATCATAGTGTATACACCGCGAAAATCTAGCTCACGATTACGATACAAAGTACATAACTTCAATTGCATGACCTAATATTATATGTCATTCCTGCAAATAAAATAAATGCATCTCATCAGTTTCCATCTCGCACGGCCGAACGGGCACGCCGAGTTATATACCACACGCGCAAACGTCGGCATATGACCACTTCATTAAATTACCGGACTCAACGGCGATGTTGTATTGAAGCGGTGTACTATAATGAAACAGCGACCGACTGGCCAGTCAGTCAGTCAGGTGTATAAAGCGAGAGGTGAACGAGAGCGCCCTCTACGCGCGACGAATGATCGCGCGTCAGAGTCGCTGCGATGACGTCACCCCGTTCAATATGTTCGCGGGCCGGACTTATCATCAATGCCACAACCGCGAAATAAAAGTAACCGCGCGCGGCGGCTAGACCGTGTTCTGTGCGTCTGTACCGTGCCGTACACTGACGTGGTATTTGGTCAATACCGAGTCCATATACGAAAGTATGTTGTACATTGAAGAGCGAAAGTAATCAAGTATTTAGTGTATCTGCGATTATACAGTTTTCCTCCTCGAAACCTAGAAATTTTTTTTGAGGCGCCATTATGACCGCATCCAACCGAATTATGATAGAGGAGGAGGAGTGTCAACTTGATCGCCACTTCGGTATTTTCATTTGTTCAATTTTTATGAAAAATAAAGAGGGCTTCTCCCTATGTGCTTAAAAGCAGGGGCGCTTCATATGTCGTTCAGCTTTCATTATAACTTACGCTATTGATGTGCAAAAATTAAACTCCAGATCGAGTTCGAATAATTTCCGTCTTCATTGTATGA
>SMLS01076496.1:0-13309 GCA_004785975.1 Popillia japonica
TAAGAAGTCCAATTTTTTTCTTGTGGATATTAATTTACCACAAAGTACCACATATTAAATACACACAATATTAGGTTCCCAAATTTAGAGAATGTTTTTGATGCACACGTCAATACCAATTGTGGTATCTGAATTTGCTGGAACAACCATCGATTAGAAGACTAAAAATAGCTTCTTAAAGTGGTATGAAGCAGGTTTAGAAATGCCAAGCTCTAGTTACAAATTCATAAATCTTTTTTCCGTTTTATACTGGAAATACTTTAAACTCGCATAGGACAATTTTGCACTAATCTCCCTTCCACTGCGATGTAGTCTAAGTTCCATTAATCTCACTTTAATTTAGTATTTTTAGCAAATTTTAGAATTGATTTAAGTAACATGACTTTAATTTGTTCTATCATTGGAGTTATGACTCTCAATCTCAGTTAGAAATTTTGCAACATACTTTGATCAGCTTTTTGTCTTATAAATGATCAACTAGACATAAATACCACAATAGTGATCCATTTTCGAATATTATTGCAAAATCAAATGCTAATACCACTGAATGGTCGTTTATGCTCAATTTGGTCATTTATTGGTTCCTTTAATTCTTCTTTGCCTAGTCTTCTCACGCAGTTCATCCCAGTAAACGTGGTTATGAGTGATTACTTCTGCAAGTAAATGGCGAAGTTAGATGTATATAGAATATTTTTTGTCAATAGAACTTATTGTAGAAGTAGGATTCACTGTACGTCCACTGGGAGGAAAGTAGTGAGATTACCTCAGGAATTGATTTTGATAGTCGTCTATCTGCTTGAGGATTGGTTTAGAAAGCAAGTCATCCAGCTGGTTGCTATTTGGAGCTATTTTCAAAACTACCAAACTATGATTGTTGGATGAGTGTTCCTGCTGGTTTTTATAAACCCATCTGATGACCTCATGAACTAGTTTAGCAGCTTATCTAATTTCAGAAATACTATAGCTAACTGAAGAACCAAATTGTCTAGTTTTGAAAGCAAATTAGCTGCGATTTCTGCATTAGATGGCGAAGTTTGTTGCATATGGAATATTTTTTGTCAACTTCTGGTAGAAATGGGAAGCACTGTACATCCAGTGGGTGGAATTAGTGAGATTACCTCACGAGTTGATTTTGATAGCCGCTTATCTACTTGAGAGTTGGTTTTTGAAAGCAGCTTATCCAACTGGTTGCCCTTTGAGGCTATTTCAAAACTAGCCAACTATGACTATTGGATGAATGTTCCTAACTGGGTTTTATAATCCCATGTCATGATCTCATGAACTGGTTTAGCAGCTTATCTAATTTTAGAAATACTATAGGTGGTTGGCTTAAGCACCAAATTATCTAGTTTGGAAAGCAAATTGGTTGCAATTTCTGGATTGACGAAGCTTGTTGCATAAGGGATATTTTTTATCATTAGAACTTATTATAAAAGTGCGATGCACTGTACTACCAGTGGGTGGAAATTAGTGAGATTACCTCACGAGTTGATTTTTATAGCCCCCTATCTGCTTGAGAGTTGGTTTAGAAAGCAGCTTATCCAGGTGGTTGCTATTTGGAGCTATTTTGAAAACTAGCAAACTATGACTATTGGATGAGTATGAGCAGATTTACAAATGCCAAACTCAGATTACAAATTCTCAGGTCCTATTCCTATTTTATGTCGGTAATACTTTAAACTTGACTTTAAGACAACTTCGCAATGATTTTCCTTCCAGTGTGTTAGACTCACCTACTATAATTACTTAGTTTCAAATTTTAGGATTGATTTAAGTAAGATGGCTTTAACTTCTTCTGGCGTTGGTTTTATCAGTCTCAATCCCAGTGTGTGGCCCCTTAGAAACGGCCAATTAGATACAGAAATATTGCAGAATAGCAATTCATTTTCAAATTTTGCAAAAAGACTTGCAAAATCTACCGCCAATGATTGTTTATGTTCAGTTTGACTATCTTTTGGTTTGTTTAATTCTGCATTGTCTAGTATTATCTCGGTAAGCGTGGTTATGAGTGCTTATTTCTATATTGAGGCCGTAATTTTGTCGCATATGGAATACTTTTTTTGCCAATAAAACTTACTGTATAGATGGGATGCACTGTATTCTAGTGAATGAAAATTAGTGAGACGAGCTCATGAATTTTGATTTTGAAAGCAGCTTATCTGGTTGAATATTGGTTTAGAAAGCAGTGTATCTAGTTGGTTTAAGCCATTTTCAAAACTAACAAACCATGAGTATTGGATAAGTAACATGTCATGACTGAATGGGAGGTATAATCCCATTGACTTCATGGACTGGTTTAGAAAGCAGATTATCAGGTTCTGGAGCTCCTATCTTGTCTACTTTTGTCCTATTCCAGAGATCACGAATTTTTCGGTTTTTGAAAGCAATTTAGAACACTAAACACTATTTTGAACTATTTTCAAAACTAGCAAACTATAACTATTGGATGAGTATGATGCTGGGACTGACTAAAGTTGTATAATCTCAATGATCTCGTGGACGAGTTTAGAAAACAGGCTTATCTAGTTTTGGAAGTACCATACCTGGCTTCACAGAACAGATTATCTGGACGCTAAAACAGATTAGCTACCATCTTGTCTACTTTGGTCTTATTCCAGAAAGGAACCACCTTTTTTAAAACAGTACCATAACGTTAATACCTATTAGGTTTCTGCTAGTAACAATTAATTCGACTAGTTTACGTACAAATTTTAATCCTAGCAGCAATTTAATAAAAACTATAAGGCAGATGAGTCTGCCATTGCCTTACCATTGTTAAGCAAATAGATCAGTACAATATCTGTAATTTTTAGCCATTGAACGAGAGCTGCTTAAATGCACATATGAAACATATTAGTAATGATGGTAAAACTGACATTCTACATTGGGTTAGTGCTAGTTTTTCATACTTTTTCTTTATGGCAACGGCGTAATCATTTGTCTAATAGCCCCTCACAGTATTAGGTTAGGGTTTATGGCGGTTTTCACTGATGATCCTCCAAAATACTGAAAATTATTGCTATAAAGACAAAAAATTGGATACAACTGACACACACATAATTAAGTCTTATTGTCTCTTTCAGATTTGCCAACGAATGTGATTGGGAAAAATATTATGTGATAAGTTAATGGATGCAGAGGGCAATATCTAGGAGATAGGGTTTTTAGAATTCTGAAGCCTATTGTATGGTTGCTAGGTTGTGCCAGAATTTTTTTCTAAAAAGATCTAATTTTGACATTACATTTAAATCCAAAGATTCATATTTAGAACTTATGCTCCATATGCTAGATGATAAATTGCTCTACTGCTTAACATTTTTAATATCAGCCCGAAGATAATTAAAATTCCAAAGACCAGCCCACGGGATGTTCCACATTAATTTGCATTCTCCAAATATAGAACAAAGATAGATATCCATACGAGTTCGTGAATAATTTACCATATCAAACTTGCATATTTCACTCATACGTATATGTTTCGTATACACGTTCACGAATTACATCTTACCTTCCGTAATACGGAAGCACCTCTCTTCCAGCTATATTCCAGATTTAGTATGCAGGTCGCGCAGAGTTATCTCATTCCTTCTTTTTTTTTCCCCTGAAACAAAAGACATCTAATCGCGTCCGAAACAACCGGGAATGCGGTCTCCTCTGCATAATATGCGGGGGGGAATACATCTTAGATTGCCGCGGGCACAGCTGCACAATTCCAAGAGAGACTGAGACGACGATATGGATCGCCTTGAGGGTCAGGAGGATAAATTTCAACTCCTGCAATTAGCCCTAAGCCACGACGATGCGCAGTATTCGTTCCAGCCGACGCGAGGAGGGTTAACTCAGACATTACTACTTTATATAATCCGTAAATATGATATCTAGACGGCGTTATCAAATTCGGATGGTTCATTATCGCAATTTAACAAATGGTCCGTGCGATAATGAGATTACCAGCGCCCCCTTCTTCCAGTTACTGCGCTGCTGAAGTACGAGTTAATGCCCGGGGATTTGAAGTTGACGAAGTTTTACTAATATTTGCTCTCTGGAGTAATTGCGATAGGGTTGATGGGCGAAATTAAATTGGTCGTTGCGAAACGGGGGCGCCGTAGGGTACCGCCCTTGGATATTGGAAGGAGGGGTGATACGGATGGAATGGAATAGAAATTATTTCGAGTTATAATTATTTTATTTGAATTTTTTTAATCGTCATGATCCGTCGTCAAACACTGACAAAAGAAAACGTTGCCAAATCAATGATCAGCGCACAATATTAACACGAGAAACTGCAGATGTTGGGAAGAATGGTGCTAAATTTTGATGTAATCTCTTTATTTAAAACTAATATTCTGTGTGTCCTCAATCAATATTTACACAAAGCAAAGACAGGTGATTAAATTAATATTACAACTATACAGAACATTATTCCGGTACACTGCATCGATTGTTTATATCAATAAAAGCAGGCGACCGGATTAATTACAACGTTTCGGCCAGCATTTTTGGGTTAATCGCTATCGGGAGAGCAAACTACCATCCACAGCAGGTCTCCACCATAAATCTGCGATATGTGTATAAAAGCGTATTTACGCTGCTCAAAAGGTGAATGTAAATATTTTAAAGACAATAAAGTTGCATCACTTTAATGCTAGCTGGCTTTGATCTGTACGATGTGTAACTATGAAAAATTTATCGTACAATATACAAATTTTAAAATTTGTATCTGGTAATATATCTATTTAACTATCTTTCCGGTGTAATATATTCAGGATGGAAATGCTTTGTTTTCATTTTCGGCGACAGATAAACGACATTATAATATAAATTTGATGAAAATTTAGCATTTTTTCTCTATAAAGCGTGCCCAACGAATTTATAATATTTATTAATGTTGGTCGTATCGTTTGATATATGGAATAAATTTCTTCATTCAAGCCAAACCATCGCTCATTCACGTTCTCCATCTTTTAGAAAAAACTAACATGTTTGTATTGTAAGATACAATAGCGGCAGGGAGAACGCTAAAGAATGTTTGACATTGAAGAGACATTAAAGTTCTAACTAATAATGTAATCAATCGGAATTTGGAAAAAAAATAATTTCTCTGTCAAAGCGCTTTCTGGTTTGTTGGTCTATCAACGAAATAACGAACTGTTTTTGTCTTGTGCTAGCATGCAGGTTGGTATATGCAATAGTTGTGAGTAGACTTGTGCACGTCTGGTTCTTGGGTAGCTTTCAATCGATTTTGATCTGACCACAACTACTTCATTATAAGAGATTTTCTGGAAGCTATATTGGATAACTACTTGAACTTTATTCATCAAAGTTACTAGCCTAATCCATTTAGTTCTTCGATATCCATTTTGTCTTCTACTCCTAGTCTTCATTCGCATTCGCAGAGGAATTTTTGACTACTCTTCAGTGTTAGATGTTTCCCTGAAATTAATCCAATTCCAGAGCTGGTTCAGTGTCCCGGTATCTCTCACAAATCTTCTACTACTAAGACTTCATTGTGATAAAAATGAAGAAGTTGGTCTACTAGTCCTCAGCAACAAATTCTTGTCTTCTTATCTTAGTTAGCAGGTTGACTTTTCCTGTCGAAATTACTAAATAAATAAATTTGACTTTGCAAAATCTTCAATAGAATCACATACCTATATTATCAATGATTACCTTTGTACGGTTTATACACCATATCAGAAGAATGTTTAGCTAATCCTCAATTCAAATACTTTTCGACGTTATTTAATGACATTGGAATATGCCACCACCTGGAGTACACTCTTCAGGAACTATTCAAATGTAAAGGTGTCAGTTTCTGTGGAAAACATTTCACACAGTATTTTTGGTGGCCAAAATTAGATGAAGATATCGAGATATTTGCGAGGAATTGTGATTCATGCTTGCAAAATTCAGTTACACCACCGATAGCGAATTTAATCAAGTTCCAAGAAGGAAAACATGTGTTTGATAGGATTCAATATGTGCTAATATTGCATTTAGATTGAAGAAATGAGGACGTTAGTGGTTATGCAATCTGATAGTGTGCTAGCGCCATTCAAAGTCTTCATTAAATTCATGTCTACTTTAGTATTAGAGTTTCTGTGGAAGCTTTCCTATTAATAAGATCTCTTCAAAATATGGAGTTCTTGACTTGATCAAAGTTTTCAAAAGCAATGAGAGCAGAAATACGTTGAGTTATACTAGATAATTACATACTTGAACTTTCTTGGTCGAGATTACTAATCTAATCCATTGTCTCAGGAAATATATTTCGTCTCCTACTCCTAGTCGTCATTCCTATTAAATATCGCGTACAATCAAGCATTACACATGATCTAAGGGACCATACTATATGTATACGTATGTACATACATACATACATATACTAGAATACACCAAGACCACCCCTCACTGTTAGATTTTTGTTTGGTGGGATTCCAGATGCTTGTATCTAGTGTGCAGACCTTAGAACTTATTCCAATGCAACGAGATTTGGTTAAGTGCCTCAGAATACCAGGTAGGCCTTCTGCTGCTAAGTCTTCAATAAGATAAAAATTAAAAATAGTCTTCTAGATCGTATCCAATCCTCAAAGTGGCATCTTTATGTTTACTGAATTCCAAAAACAGCTCTTCTTGTATATTTGGATCTTAGTCTCCAGTAACAACGTCTTGTCCTCCTTACTAGGGTGAACTTTCTTGTCAAAATTATTAAATAAATAAATTTGGTTCTCCAAAAGCTCTAATAGGATCAAATATGACACCCAGTCTGGCACAGTGCTTGATAAGTAGTGTTGTATTATTTTTATGCCATATCAAATGAAAGAATGCCAAACTTCCGAATTTATTTACATATTTTGTTTATGAGTTATCTAACGACATTGGATCCAAATATGGCACCATCTAGAGTACACACCAGTAAAACTAACCGAATACAAAGAAGACTGGCTGCATTATTCAGTTTCTGTGGAAAATATTTCTTTGCTAGTATTTCATTCAAATTGAAGAATTGAAGACATTACTGTTTATCTAATCTGATAGTGTGCTTTGACCATTCAAAGTCTGTATTAAATTAATGTCTGTGTCTGCAAAACGAGATCTTCTTGTATATTTAAGCTATAGTCTCCAGCAACAATAATTTGGCCTTACTTTGGAGATCTGGTTGTCTTCTGCTGTTGGACTTGTTACTAATGCAATTCAAGTAATAGGTACGTCTTTTTATTTACTACCAGTTGATATAGATAAAGTACAAATCCACTAGGGCTTTACTATTTCAATTCTAGCTGGTCAGAAGAATTTTTGGTAAGTTTTTAATGAACAACAAATTCCTTGTGGGTTTTTTAACGAAGTTAGACAAGGATACGCTCCATCTTAAGCACATGTAGGAACTATACGCATGCAGCAAAAGCTTTTTAGTTCTATAGTTTCTATAAGAAGACTTTGGCACCTCAAATCTTTCTCGAATAGAGATCTGTGCGCAAACACAATTCTCTTTGCATGCTTACATAGATTATCATCTCCAGCAGCAATATCTAGGTCTTATCTTAGACAGAATAGGTTGTCCTTTCTTGTTGAAATTACAAAATTGGGATATTTAGAGATGCAAAGCTTACCCTGCTCCTAGCACTCATTTAAGATACTAAATATAACGCAAATTTAGACATTAAAAATAGTAATCAGCGCTGTATGACTTGTATACCTAAAGTACAAATCAATGACTCAATGTTCCAATTTTAGCTTGCCATAAAATTTCTGGCCAGAACTCAAAGTTGGACAATATCATAATGGATTATTCGATGAAGACTTAATGGTCCATACTGAGACACCCTATAATCCTAACGGATATACTATCTATCCACCCTTAGCATAGAAAATAAAATCATGAACTTCAACGCATGTGCTAAATAGATGATAATTGAAATTTGGTCTAACAGTTTTCTTACCCAATTTCCTTCAACTATTAGTTTGCATTTAGTCGAATTTTTGGCGTAATTCCTTTGATATAATGACTCTTCCCTGATTTTTTTCATGTGTAAACCACCATCTTGAGCTCTCTGCATCACATATTGGCGGCGAATTGCAATACTAATATTTTCTCTAGTCCAAATAAAGACATATTGTATCTCAGTTCAAAGAATTCCAGGGCCATCCAATAGCAAAAGTACGCAAAACTATAAATATAATTGGCCTCAAAAGCAACATTGCAAGCAAAATTGAGATGAAATACAAAAAGCCTTTCATTCAACTGAATCAATTGAGGAGATAAAAATGGGATGTCAAAATTTAACAGACTAAGGAGACGATGTCGCAATATTAACGATTTCTGAAATTTTAATGGTGAAATAGGCTTCATTGGAGAATTTAGAATTTTGCGTTGTTTACATTAGCCCTTTAAGAAGTAGGTCATATAAGCTTTGTAAAAATAAAACGGACAAACTCGAAGAAAAGCTGCTCAAGTTCTTTAACCTTCACGATGCTTTACATTTTTCAACTGCTGTGGAATTTGCCATTTATTTTTATTTTTATGTTCCTACCAAAGATAATTTAGTATCTGCTAAATCTTTCAGCAAAGTAACGTCACTAAACCAATTATCGGCGGTAATGTTACGACCTGTTTTGATAATTGGTGCAGTTAGTCGTTTTACATCAGTAGTTTTATTACTCAGTGAAAATGGTCCTTGTGGCTGCTCACTTGCATATATCTCCAAATTAGACGTATAAAATATCCTAGAGTACTAATGTAAAGATTTTAACTTCATATTTTGCAGGTTTTGACGACAGATATTGACGAAATACGCACTTGCCACGAAACGCCTCTAATTTTTCATCAATCACAAGGTTTTCTCCTACAGAGTAGAACTTCTTACAATTCTCGACAAATTTTTCAAAGATTTCTCTTACAGGACAAAGTCTATCAAGCTGTTTTCGTTCTGGTCTAGTCTCTCGGTCGTCAAACCTCAGGCATCTCATTATGAATCGTAATCGAGATAAACTCATTGTTAGCCTGAATATCTCAATACCATCACCGTTTGAGGCCCATAAATCTTCAAGGTTCAGGCGAGCGCTTTTATAAACGCCAGCTAAATATGTATAATAAACCAATAAACACCTTAATCTCAATCAAGTCTGTTTTGCAAGCATCTCGACTTCTAGAATATTCTGATGATAAAAATTCGATATATTGGTTGGTATACTTTACTATCTGATCTAATATTCAATCGTTCATAAAGCAATACCAGCTACTAGAGATTGTTTTGGCATCCTTTGCGGTACCGATTACTCCTGGAACAGATTTTGTTTTCCCGACTTTCTTCTTACAGAAAACGGTAATTTTCTCCATGACATGAAGTCAATATCTTTGCCTCTTTGTCGTCGATAAGCTAGATAATTTTCACAGTTTGATTCTTCAGAGTCACATTCTTCATTACTTTGCTCAGTGTCTGAATTTTCTTCTCTAGTTTCAACCTGGTCCTCGTCTTCAAGATCGGACTCATCGGGCACATCAAATTCGTCTTGGTTGTCTGATTCGTCATCAAATAGTATCTTATGAATTGCAGCAATGTGTTCTCCATTTTCTAAATTAAACCTCTGTTTGTTGGAAGCCATAGTGTTTCTAAACCAAAATTATAACGAATACAGTGGCGAGCACCTCACGGGTGACAAGTACGTTTTGGGTGTAAATTATAAATTGTTTCATATATTTCTGACGTTATATCGGAATTGCGCTTGGTACATACAATATATTTTACTGTAACTCCAGCACAAATTTAGTATTTTGCAAAACATTCACGTTTACCAAACATTTAAGAAATTAGGAAAGTAATAGCAGAAAATCCAGACACCAATACAGTTAGTTAAGCAATTCCTACTCCCGAAAAATATTCTCAAGACTTCAGATCTAAGCTAGATAAATACAATCGTTCATACTTGGTGTAATATGAATTAATGTAACATATCCAGCTGCGTTTCTCCAATCCAAATCGCTCTTCTAATAGCCAGTTAGATCCGAAATATCGGAATATATTTTCCTAAATCCTATATCATTACATCCCGTTGCTATAAATATTTACAAAACAAGTTCGTATCGGATTAAGAAATTCTCCCCGAAGAGAAGGAAGGAAAAAAGAAAACAGGGCATCCGTAGAGTCAATAAACACTACACAAAAGGCATATTATGAAATCATAATCACAATGTAAAATTGTTTATACATTGTTATATCCTTCAACATCGGGTGTATGGTTCTTAACGGCTGCGTATTGCTACAACTACCAACGCAGCAGTTCCCCTTAGATATGTTCCAAACCCGAACATATTATTATTACAGCTTGAAATTTAAACGACGATCTAAATTGGTGGCTTTTTTAATAACTGTCACTTTTCCTCCGACGCTGACATAAAATAAAGCAAACAAAATAAACACGACGTTAAAGGGGGAAAGAAGTGTGGTTCATGTGGTGAAGTAATTCAGGCCTACTCGGCTTTCGTCGGGATTTAATGCAGGAGTCGCTATGGTTATAATTTCTTACGGCCAAAACCACTAATATATAGCTTCAGGGTTAGGGAATAAGAATAACTATTGAGAAAAACAAGTAAGAATCGTCTCACCTATACTAAAACAAAAACTTTACCGAACAGGAAATCTAGGTCATCGTTTCGCTTCGAACTCCATTTATAAAACCCTCTCAACAAATCATTCTTCACACGCTTATCCACGTCAAACGCTATTCGACGCATAAACGAATGGTCAGTCATGTGAACGAGATCCAGTCGATTGTGTTCTAGTAAAAAAAGAGAAAGGAAAAATAAAAGAAAACAATCGAATAGTAAAGAACAGAAAAAGAGCACGCAAAAGAGGAATATCGGAGAGGATGATGTCGATCATGCTGATGTTCTTCTTTCCCCCGTTCTGCACAGTGGCGCTATCTATATGTGTACATACGGATGATGAGTTTTGAATTACAGCGATAAAATGTCGCAAAATGTCCATACGAGCAGTCATCGCAGGTGGAAACGGTGCGGAAGATAATACAAACGGATGAAATACGATCGTCGTTGAATAACAGAAAAAAAAGGATGTTCAGCGACGAGGATCTACTCGAATGTACAAAAATATATCAAGTAATAATATGCTCTACGGAATATAAAATTATATGGGCTGAAAAGTTTTCGTTTGTGTTTGTATGTCATTCCCGCATGTAGGATTGTTTTTGTATTGGTGTACAGTCGGTTGTAAATGTACAATAAATAGAGTTCTATAGTGGCTCTATTGATTTCTATTGCTTTACATATAATATATATTTAATTGTGGTAGTGTATACAAATCTGCATTTGCAAGCACAAATTTTGTCCTGTGTCATTTTTCATAAATATGTGAAAAAGTATGTAATGTTAACTTATTTTGTATTCTTGTTAGCAGATATTTAATGGCGAGATCAAAATCAAAATTAGAAATGTTTTAATTTACCTACAACCTAAGATGACTATGCTACAGTTTGTATGCAGAATGCAGATGTCACTACTGCAATAATTATAATTTCAGGTAAGCATTATTTCTGAAAGGTTTCTTTACTAAAATGCAGCTAAAATGCTAAATACATATATCGGAAATCTAAAAGCAATTGAAACGTCTAAAACTATTCAAAAAATGCAAAACTGTTCAAAACATCTTAAACAACTTTATCCTAGATGTCAAAAATATAATGGTGTAAATTTTGCAAACATGTCGAAATGTCGAAAAAGTAAAAAAAAATGAAAACAACTGACGATAATAATAAAAACGGCGAAGCTTGTCACACTGTTGTAAATGTCAGAAAAACGGAAAATGTCTAGAACATCACAAATTTCAAAAGTTGATTTAAAGAAATAGAAACGTTAGCGTAAGTGCAAGAAAGTAAAAGATATTGAAAATGTCAAAAGTAGCAAAATTGCCAGAAAATCCCGAAGAATAAACCCACAAATTTCATTAATTTCTTTTTCAATAAATGTATGAACCATTTATTGGCCAAGCATCCGATAGGTATTTTTCAATTCTAAATAGGTACTTAATTGATACTTTTCTTTGTTGTATATTTTCAATAATTTTCTTTTCGCAATTTCAATATGTTCAAGAAAAGTTCGATTATAATTTCAACAATTTCTATTTATAGGTATTTATATTTCTATTCGATATTCTTCTTTACATTTTTTATTTTGGACATTTTTTGCAAGCGTTCTAATTCTTTTCACTTGTTCGACTTTTTCTATTTTTGACGACTTTATTTTCTTTTTCCATTTCTGATGTTTTCCAAATTCTTCGATATATGTATATATATATGTAATTTGAAATTTTCGATAATTTCGACATTTCGCAATATTTCCAACATTATTGAACTTTTATAACCGTTTCAAATTTTGACATATTTGACTTGTCCGACTTTTTTAATAGTTTCAACAGCTGTTTTTGCTGGATTTTAAAATTTCGAGTTTTGTTAGATATCCTTGACGTTTGTCTTCTTTTCAAAATTGTTGACTTCTCTAAATATTTACATCAATTTCGTCTTTTATTGATATCTTCGACGTGCTTGGTCTTTTGTTTCCGGGTTTCTGTTTTTTTTTATGTTTTCGGTAATTTTGCGAATTCCAACCTGTCCCCAGTAATTTCAATGGTTTTGACAGTTTGGACTGTTTTAACATTAATGAAGCATTTTCCTTGTTCAGATATTTTTTTATATATACATGTACTGGCAATTTTGACAGTTTCAATACGTTTGAACTTTTTAAATAATTTTAATAATAAAATCGATTTTTTTTTACATTTTTAGTATTTTAGACTTTCTCGACGTTTGCCATATTATAATTGAAACATTTGCCTTTTTCAGATATGATAGTATCGACATCTACATATGTACGTCTAAGAATATTTACAATCAGTTTGATTATTGATTTTCGACATTTTTTGAATTTTCTTATTAATTTAGCTTTTCTTTTATATCTTTGATACTTTGGTTATTTTTATTTCATAGTTTACCATAATTTTGCTTTTCTGCTTCTTGAACATGCATGCCTTTCTAATGGTTTTCATTTTTTAGATATTTTCGAAAATTTTGACAGTTTCGTGTTCGACTTTTTTAACTACATAACAACTTCGAATTTTTTGGCATTTTTCAAATGTTTTTTATAGAAATTTTTATCATTTCTAACATCGAGGTCGAACATGGACGACCATTTTAATTGATTTCAACAATTTAGAATTGTTTTGCATTTTCATTTTTTTAGATGTTTTATTATTATCGAGATTTTTATGATTTTTATCATGTTCGACCATTTTAACTA
>SMLS01076499.1:0-13262 GCA_004785975.1 Popillia japonica
TAAGAAGTCCAATTTTTTTCTTGTGGATATTAATTTACCACAAAGTATCACATATTAAATACACACAATATTAGGTTCCCAAATTTAGAGAATGTTTTTGATGCACACGTCAATACCAATTGTGGTATCTGAATTTGCTGGAACAACCATCGATTAGAAGACTAAAAATAGCTTCTTAAAGTGGTATGAAGCAGGTTTAGAAATGCCAAGCTCTAGTTACAAATTCATAAATCTTTTTTTCCGTTTTATACTGGAAATACTTTAAACTCGCATAGGACAATTTTGCACTAATCTCCCTTCCACTGCGATGTAGTCTAAGTTCCATTAATCTCACTTTAATTTAGTATTTTTAGCATATTTTAGCATTGATTTAAGTAACGACTTTAATTTCTTCTATCATTGGAGTTATGACTCTCAATCTCAGTACGAAATTTTGCAACATACTTTGATCAGTTTTTGATGCAGTATCTCATAAATGATCAACTTGACATAAATACCACAATAGTGATCCGTTTTCGAATATTATTGCAAAACGACTTGCCGTTTATGCTGAATTTGGCCATCTATTGGTTTCTTTAATTCTTCTTTTCCTAGCCTTCTCAGATGGTTGACCCCAGTAAACCTAGTTATGGGTGATTATTTCTGCAATTAGATGGCGAAGTTAGCTGTATACCTATAGAATATTTTTTGTCAATAGAACTTATTGTAGAAGTGGGATTCACTGTACGTCCACTGGGAGGAAATTAGTGAGATTACCTCAGGAATTGATTTTGATAGTCGTCTATCTGCTTGAGGATTGGTTTAGAAAGCAAGTCATCCAGCTGGTTGCTATTTGGAGCTATTTTCAAAACTACCAAACTATGATTGTTGGATGAGTGTTCCTGCTGGTTTTTATAAACCCATCTTATGACCTCATGAACTAATTTAGCAGCTTATCTAATTTCAGAAATACTATAGCTAACTGAAGAACCAAATTGTCTAGTTTTGAAAGCAAAGTAGCTGCATTTTCTGCACTAGATGGCGAAGTTTGTTGCATATGGAATAGTTTTTGTCATTAGAACTGATTGTAGAAGTGGAATGCCCTATACTCCAGTGGGTGGAAATTAGTGAGATTACCTCACGAGCTGATTTTGATAGCCGTTTATCTACTTGAGAGTTGGTTTTGAAAGCAGCTTATCCAACTGGTTGCCTTTTGAGGCTATTTTCAAAACTAGCAAACTATGACTATTGGATGAGTGTTCCTGACTGGGTTTTATAATACCATGTCATGATCTCACGAACTAGTTTAGCAGCTTACCTAATTTTAGAAATACCATAGGTGGTTGGCTTAAGAACCAAACTATCTAGTTTGGAAAGCAAATTAGCTGCAACTTCTGGATTGGACGAAGCTTGTTGCATAAGGGATATTTTTTATCATTAGAACTTATTATAAAAGTGCGATGCACTGTACTACCAGTGGGTGGAAATTAGTGAGATTACCTCACGAGTTGATTTTTATAGCCCCCTATCTGCTTGAGAGTTGGTTTAGAAAGCAGCTTATCCAGGTGGTTGCTATTTGGAGCTATTTTGAAAACTAGCAAACTATGACTATTGGATGAGTATGAGCAGATTTACAAATGCCAAACTCAGATTACAAATTCTCAGGTCCTATTCCTATTTTATGTCGGTAATACTTTAAACTTGACTTTAAGACAACTTCGCAATGATTTTCCTTCCATTGTGTTAGACTCACCTACTATAATTACTTAGTTTCAAATTTTAGGATTGATTTAAGTAAGATGGCTTTAACTTCTTCTGGCGTTGGTTTTATCAGTCTCAATCCCAGTGTGTGGCCCCTTAGAAACGGCCAATTAGATACAGAAATATTGCAGAATAGCAATTCATTTTCAAATTTTGCAAAAAGACTTGCAAAATCTACCGCCAATGATTGTTTATGTTCAGTTTGACTATCTTTTGGTTCGTTTAATTCTGCATTGTCTAGTATTATCTCGGTAAGCGTGGTTATGAGTGCTTATTTCTATATTGAGGCCGTAATTTTGTCGCATATGGAATACTTTTTTTGCCAATAAAACTTACTGTATAGATGGGATGCACTGTATTCTAGTGAATGAAAATTAGTGAGACGAGCTTATGAATTTTGATTTTGAAAGCAGCTTATCTGGTTGAAGATTGGTTTAGAAAGCAGTGTATCTAGTTGGTTTAAGCCATTTTCAAAACTAACAAACCATGAGTATTGGATAAGTAACATGTCATGACTGAATGGGAGGTATAATCCCAATGACTTCATGGACTGGTTTAGAAAGCAGATTATCAGGTTCTGGAGCTCCTATCTTGTCTACTTTTGTCCTATTCCAGAGATCACAAATTTTTCGGTTTTTGAAAGCAATTTAGAACACTAAACACTATTTTGAACTATTTTCAAAACTAGCAAACTATAACTATTGGATGAGTATGATGCTGGGACTGACTAAAGTTGTATAATCTCAATGATCTCGTGGACGAGTTTAGAAAACAGGCTTATCTAGTTTTGGAAGTACCATACCTGGCTTCACAGAACAGATTATCTGGATGCTAAAACAGATTAGCTACCATATTGTCTACTTTGGTCTTATTCCAGAAAGGAACCACCTTTTTTAAAACAGTACCATAACGTTAATACCTATTAGGTTTCTGCTAGTAACAATTAATTCGACTAGTTTACGTACAAATTTTAATCCTAGCAGCAATTTAATAAAAACTATAAGGCAGATGAGTCTGCCATTGCCTTACCATTGTTAAGCAAATAGATCAGTACAATATCTGTAATTTTTAGCCATTGAACGACAGCTGCTTAAATGCACATATGAAACATATTAGTAATGATGGTAAAACTGACATTCTACATTGGGTTAGTGCTAGTTTTTCATACTTTTTCTTTATGGCAACGACGTAATCATTTGTCTAATAGCCCCTCACAGTATTAGGTTAGGGTTAGGGTTTATGGCGGTTTTCACTGATGATCCTCCAAAATACTGAAAATTATTGCTACAAAGACAAAAATTTGGATACAACTGACACACACATAATTAAGTCTTATTGTCTCTTTCAAATTTGCCAACGAATGTGATTGGGAAAAATATTATGTGATAAGTTAATGGATGCAGAGGGCAATATGCAGGAGATAGGGTTTTTAGAATTCTGAAGCCTATTGTATGGTTGCTAGATTGTGCCAGAATTTTTTTCTAAAAAGATCTAATTTTGACATTACATTTAAATCCAAAGATCCATATTTAGAACTTATGCTCCATATGCTAGATGATAAATTGCTCTACTGCTTAACATTTTTAATATCAGCCCGAAGATAATTAAAATTCCAAAGACCAGCCCACGGGATGTTCCACATTAATTTGCATTCTCCAAATATAGAACAAAGATACATATCCATACGAGTTCGTGAATAATTTACCATATCAAACTTGCATATTTCACTCATACGTATATGTTTCGTATACACGTTCACGAATTACATCTTACCTTCCGTAATACGGAAGCACCTCTCTTCCAGCTATATTCCAGATTTAGTATGCAGGTCGCGCAGAGTTATCTCATTCCTTCTTTTTTTTTCCTTGAAACAAAAGACATCTAATCGCGTCCGAAACAACCGGGAATGCGGTCTCCTCTGCATAATATGCGGGGGGAATACATCTTAGATTGCCGCGGGCACAGCTGCACAATTCCAAGAGAGACTGAGACGACGATATGGATCGCCTTGAGGGTCAGGATGATAAATTTCAACTCCTGCAATTAGCCCTAAGCCACGACGATGCGCAGTATTCGTTCCAGCCGACGCGAGGAGGGTTAACTCAGACATTACTACTTTATATAATCCGTAAATATGATATCTAGACGGCGTTATCAAATTCGGATGGTTCATTATCGCAATTTAACAAATGGTCCGTGCGATAATGAGATTACCAGCGCCCCCTTCTTCCAGTTACTGCGCTGCTGAAGTACGAGTTA
Source organism: Popillia japonica (assembly GCA_004785975.1). Classification (NCBI taxonomy): domain Eukaryota; kingdom Metazoa; phylum Arthropoda; class Insecta; order Coleoptera; family Scarabaeidae; genus Popillia; species Popillia japonica. Next base: position 4,000 of record SMLS01076499.1, read on the forward strand.
ATGCCCGGGGATTTGAAGTTGACGAAGTTTTACTAATATTTGCTCTCTGGAGTAATTGCGATAGGGTTGATGGGCGAAATTAAATTGGTCGTTGCGAAAGGGGGGCGCCGTAGGGTACCGCCCTTGGATGTTAGGAGGAGGGATCCTACGGATGGAATGTACGAGTTAAAATTATTTTATTTGAATTTTTTTAATCTTCATGATCCGTCCTCAAACACTGACAAAAGAAAGCGTTGCCAAATTAATGATTACCCCACAATATTAACACGAGAAACTGCAGATGTTGGGAGGAACAGTGCTAAATTTTGATGTAATCTCTTTTTTTAAAACTAATATTCTGTGTGTCCTCAATCAATATTTACACAAAGCAAAGACAGGTGATTAAATTAATATTACAACTATACAGAACATTATTCCGGTACACTGCATCGATTGTTTATATCAATAAAAGCAGGCGACCGGATTAATTACAACGTTTCGGCCAGCATTTTTGGGTTAATCGCTATCGGGAGAGCAAACTACCATCCACAGCAGGTCTCCACCATAAATCTGCGATATGTGTATAAAAGCGTATTTACGCTGCTCAAAAGGTGAATGTAAATATTTTAAAGACAATAAAGTTGCATCACTTTAATGCTAGCTGGCTTTGATCTGTACGATGTGTAACTATGAAAAATTTATCGTACAATATACAAATTTTAAAATTTGTATCTGGTAATATATCTATTTAACTATCTTTCCGGTGTAATATATTCAGGATGGAAATGCTTTGTTTTCATTTTCGGCGACAGATAAACGACATTATAATATAAATTTGATGAAAATTTAGCATTTTTTCTCTATAAAGCGTGCCCAACGAATTTATAATATTTATTAATGTTGGTCGTATCGTTTGATATATGGAATAAATTTCTTCATTCAAGCCAAACCATCGCTCATTCACGTTCTCCATCTTTTAGAAAAAACTAACATGTTTGTATTGTAAGATACAATAGCGGCAGGGAGAACGCTAAAGAATGTTTGACATTGAAGAGACATCAAAGTTCTAACTAATAATGTAATCAATCGGAATTTGGAAAAAAAATAATTTCTCTGTCAAAGCGCTTTCTGGTTTGTTGGTCTATCAACGAAATAACGAACTGTTTTTGTCTTGTGCTAGCATGCAGGTTGGTATATGCAATAGTTGTGAGTAGACTTGTGCACGTCTGGTTCTTGGGTAGCTTTCAATCGATTTTGATCTGACCACAACTACTTCATTATAAGAGATTTTCTGGAAGCTATATTGGATAACTACTTGAACTTTATTCATCAAAGTTACTAGCCTAATCCATTTAGTTCTTCGATATCCATTTTGTCTTCTACTCCTAGTCTTCATTCGCATTCGCAGAGGAATTTTTGACTACTCTTCAGTGTTAGATGTTTCCCTGAAATTAATCCAATTCTAGAGCTGGTTCAGTGTCCCGGTATCTCTCACAAATCTTCTACTACTAAGACTTCATTGTGATAAAAATGAAGAAGTTGGTCTACTAGTCCTCAGCAACAAATTCTTGTCTTCTTATCTTAGTTAGCAGGTTGACTTTTCCTGTCGAAATTACTAAATAAATAAATTTGACTTTGCAAAATCTTCAATAGAATCACATACCTATATTATCAATGATTACCTTTGTACGGTTTATACACCATATCAGAAGAATGTTTAGCTAATCCTCAGAATTCAAATACTTTTCGACGTTATTTAATGAAATTGGAATATGCCACCACCTGGAGTAGACTCTTCAGGAACTATTCAAATGTAAAGGTGTCAGTTTCTGTGGAAAACATTTCACACAGTATTTTTGGTGGCCAAAATTAGATGAAGATATCGAGATATTTGCGAGGAATTGTGATTCATGCTTGCAAAATTCAGTTACACCACCGAAAGCGAATTTAATCAAGTTCCAAGAAGGAAAACATGTGTTTGATAGGATTCAATATGTGCTAATATTGCATTTAGATTGAAGAAATGAGGACGTTAGTGGTTATGCAATCTGATAGTGTGCTAGCGCCATTCAAAGTCTTCATTAAATTCATGTCTACTTTAGTATTAGAGTTTCTGTGGAAGCTTTCCTATTAATAAGATCTCTTCAAAATATGGAGTTCTTGACTTGATCAAAGTTTTCAAAAGCAATGAGAGCAGAAATACGTTGAGTTATACTAGATAATTACATACTTGAACTTTCTTGGTCGAGATTACTAATCTAATCCATTGTCTCAGGAAATATATTTCGTCTCCTATTCCTAGTCGTCATTCCTATTAAATATCGCGTACAATCAAGCATTACACATGATCTAAGGGACCATACTATATGTATACGTATGTACATACATACATACATATACTAGAATACACCAAGACCACCCCTCACTGTTAGATTTTTGTTTGGTGGGATTCCAGATGCTTGTATCTAGTGTGCAGACCTTAGAACTTATTCCAATGCAACGAGATTTGGTTAAGTGCCTCAGAATACCAGGCAAGCCTTCTGCTGCTAAGTCTTCATTAAGATAAAAATTAAAAATAGTCTTCTAGATCCTATCCAATCCTCAAATTGGCATCTTTATGTTTACTGAATTCCAAAAACAGCTCTTCTTGTATATTTGGATATTAGTCTCCAGCAACAACGTCTTGTCCTCCTTACCAGGTTGAACTTTCTTGTCAAAATGATTAAATAAATAAATTAATTTGGTTCTCCAAAAGCTCTAATAGGATCAAATATGACACCCAGTCTGGCACAGTGCTTGATAATTAGTGTTGTGTGGTTTTTATGCCATATCAGATGAAATAATGTTTAGCCAAACTTCCGAATTTATTTACATATTTTGCTTCTGAGTTATCTAACGACATTGGATCCGAATATGGCACCATCTAGAGTAGACACCAGTGAAACTATACGAATATAAAGAAGACTGGCTGCATTATTCAGTTTATGTGGAAAATATTTCTTTGCTAGTATTTCATTCAAATTGAAGAATTGAAGACATTACTGTTTATCCAATCTGATAGTGTGCTTTGACCATTCAAAGTCTGTATTAAATTAATGTCTGTGTCTGCAAAACGAGATCTTCTTGTATATTTACAAGATCTGCTGTTGGACTTGTTACTAATGCAATTCAAGTAATAGGTACGTCTTTTTATTTACTACCAGTTGATATAGATAAAGTACAAATCCACTAGGGCTTTACTATTTCAATTCTAGCTGGTCAGAAGAATTTTTGGTAAGTTTTTAATGAACAACAAATTCCTTGTGGGTTTTTTAACGAAGTTAGACAAGGATATGCTCCATCTTAAGCACATGTAGGAACTATACGCATGCAGCAAAAGCTTTTTAGTTCTATAGTTTCTATAAGAAGACTTTGGCACCTCAAATCTTTCTCGAATAGAGATCTGTGCGCAAACACAATTCTCTTTGCATGCTTACATAGATTATCATCTCCAGCAGCAATATCTAGGTCTTATCTTAGACAGAATAGGTTGTCCTTTCTTGTTGAAATTACAAAATTGGGATATTTAAAGATGCAAAGCTTACCCTGCTCCTAGCACTCATTTAAGATACTAAATATAACGCAAATTTAGACATTAAAAATAGTAATCAGCGCTGTATGACTTGTATACCTAAAGTACAAATCAATGACTCAATGTTCCAATTTTAGCTTGCCATAAAATTTCTGGCCAGAACTCAAAGTTGGACAATATCATAATGGATTATTCGATGAAGACTTAATGGTCCATACTGAGACACCCTATAATCCTAACGGATATACTATCTATCCACCCTTAGCATAGAAAATAAAATCATGAACTTCAACGCATGTGCTAAATAGATGATAATTGAAATTTGGTCTAACACTTTTCTTACCCAATTTCCTTCAACTATTAGTTTGCATTTAGTCGAATTTTTGGCGTAATTCCTTTGATATAATGACTCTTCCCTGATTTTTTTCATGTGTAAACCACCATCTTGAGCTCTCTGCATCACATATTGGCGGCGAATTGCAATACTAATATTTTCTCTAGTCCAAATAAAGACATATTGTATCTCAGTTCAAAGAATTCCAGGGCCATCCAATAGCAAAAGTACGCAAAACTATAAATATAATTGGCCTCAAAAGCAACATTGCAAGCAAAATTGAGATGAAATACAAAAAGCCTTTCATTCAACTGAATCAATTGAGGAGATAAAAATGGGATGTCAAAATTTAACAGACTAAGGAGACGATGTCGCAATATTAACGATTTCTGAAATTTTAATGGTGAAATAGGCTTCATTGGAGAATTTAGAATTTTGCGTTGTTTACATTAGCCCTTTAAGAAGTAGGTCATATAAGCTTTGTAAAAATAAAACGGACAAACTCGAAGAAAAGCTGCTCAAGTTCTTTAACCTTCACGATGCTTTACATTTTTCAACTGCTGTGGAATTTGCCATTTATTTTTATTTTTATGTTCCTACCAAAGATAATTTAGTATCTGCTAAATCTTTCAGCAAAGTAACGTCACTAAACCAATTATCGGCGGTAATGTTACGACCTGTTTTGATAATTGGTGCAGTTAGTCGTTTTACATCAGTAGTTTTATTACTCAGTGAAAATGGTCCTTGTGGCTGCTCACTTGCATATATCTCCAAATTAGACGTATAAAATATCCTAGAGTACTAATGTAAAGATTTTAACTTCATATTTTGCAGGTTTTGACGACAGATATTGACGAAATACGCACTTGCCACGAAACGCCTCTAATTTTTCATCAATCACAAGGTTTTCTCCTACAGAGTAGAACTTCTTACAATTCTCGACAAATTTTTCAAAGATTTCTCTTACAGGACAAAGTCTATCAAGCTGTTTTCGTTCTGGTCTAGTCTCTCGGTCGTCAAACCTCAGGCATCTCATTATGAATCGGAATCGAGATAAACTCATTGTTAGCCTAAATATCTCAATACCATCACCGTTTGAGGCCCATAAATCTTCAAGGTTCAGGCGAGCGCTTTTATAAACGCCAGCTAAATATGTATAATAAACCAATAAACACCTTAATCTCAATCAAGTCTGTTTTGCAAGCATCTCGACTTCTAGAATATTCTGATGATAAAAATTCGATATATTGGTTGGTATACTTTACTATCTGATTTAATATTCAATCGTTCATTAAGCAATACCAGCTACTAGAGATTGTTTTGGCATCCTTTGCGGTACCGATTACTCCTAGAACAGATTTTGTTTTCCCAACTTTCTTCTTACAGAAAACGGTAATTTTCTCCATGACATGAAGTCAATATCTTTGCCTCTTTGTCGTCGATAAGCTAGATAATTTTCACAGTTTGATTCTTCAGAGTCACATTCTTCATTACTTTGTTCAGTAGCGGAATTTTCTTCTCTAGTTTTAACCTGGTCCTCGTCTTCAACATCGGACTCATCGGGCACATCAAATTCGTCTTGGTTGTCTGATTCGTCATCAAATAGTATCTTATGAATTGCAGCAATGTGTTCTCCATTTTCTAAATTAAACCTCTGTTTGTTGGAAGCCATAGTGTTTCTAAACCAAAATTATAACGAATACAGTGGCGAGCACCTCACGGGTGACAAGTACGTTTTGGGTGTAAATTATAAATTGTTTCATATATTTCTGACGTTATATCGCAATTGCGCTTGGTACATACAACATATTTTACTTTAACTCCAGCACAAATTTAGTATTTTGCAAAACATTCACGTTTACCAAACATTTAAGAAATTAGGAAAGCAATGGCAGAAAATCCAGACACCAATACAGTTAGTTAAGCAATTCCTACTCCCGAAAAATATTCTCAAGACTTCAGATCTAAGCTAGATAAATACAATCGTTCATACTTGGTGTAATATGAATTAATGTAACATATCCAGCTGCGTTTCTCCAATCCAAATCGCTCTACTAATAGCCAGTTAGATCCGAAATATCGGAATATATTTCCCTAAATCCTATATCATTACTTCCCGTTGCTATAAATATTTACAAAACAAGTTCGTATCGGATTAAGAAATTCTCCCCGAAGAGAAGGAAGGAAAAAAGAAAACAGGGCATCCGTAGAGTCAATAAACACTACACAAAAGGCATATTATGAAATCATAATCACAATGTAAAATTGTTTATACATTGTTATATCCTTCAACATCGGGTGTATGGTTCTTAACGGCTGCGTATTGCTACAACTACCAACGCAGCAGTTCCCCTTAGATATGTTCCAAACCCGAACATATTATTATTACAGCTTGAAATTTAAACGACGATCTAAATTGGTGGCTTTTTTAATAACTGTCACTTTTCCTCCGACGCTAACATAAAATAAAGCAAATAAAATAAACACGACGTTAAAGGGGGAAAGAAGTGTGGTTCATGTGGTGAAGTAATTCAGGCCTACTCGGCTTTCGTCGGGATTTAATGCAGGAGTCGCTATGGTTATAATTTCTTACAGCCAAAATCACTAATATATAGCTTCAGGGTTAGGGAATAAGAATAACTATTGAGAGAAACAAGTAAGAATCGTCTCACCTATACTAAAACAAAAACTTTACCGAACAGGAAATCTAGGTCATCGTTTCGCTTCGAACTCCATTTATAAAACCCTCTCAACAAATCATTCTTCACACGCTTATCCACGTCAAACGCTATTCGACGCATAAACGAATGGTCAGTCATGTGAACGAGATCCAGTCGATTGTGTTCTAATAAAAAAAGAGAAAGGAAAAATAAAAGAAAACAATCGAATAGTAAAGAACAGAAAAAGATCACGCAAAAGAGGAATATCGGAGAGGATGATGTCGATCATGCTGATGTTCTTCTTTCCCCCGTTCTGCACAGTGGCGCTATCTATATGTGTACATACGGATGATGAGTTTTGAATTACGCGATAAAATGTCGCAAAATGTCCATACGAGCAGTCATCGCAGGTGGAAACGGTGCGGAAGATAATACAAACGGATGAAATACGATCGTCGTTGAATAACAGAAAAAAAGGATGTTCAGCGACGAGGATCTACTCGAATGTACAAAAATATATCAAGTAATAATATGCTCTACGGAATATAAAATTATATGGGCTGAAAAGTTTTCGTTTGTGTTTGTATGTCATTCCCGCATGTAGGATTGTTTTTGTATTGGCGTACAGTCGGTTGTAAATGTACAATAAATAGAGTTCTATAGTGGCTCTATTGATTTCTATTGCTTTACATATAATATATATTTAATTGTGGTAGTGTATACAAATCTGCATTTGCAAGCACAAATTTTGTCCTGTGTCATTTTTCATAAATATGTGAAAAAAGTATGTAATGTTAACTTATTTTGTATTCTTGTTAGCAGATATTTAATGGCGAGATCAAAATCAAATTTAGAAATGTTTTTAATTTACCCTACTAAGATGACTATGCTACAGTTTGTTTGCAGAATGCAGATGTCACTACTGCAATAATTATAATTTCAAGTAAGCATCATTTCTGAAAGGTTTCTTTACTAAAATGCAGCTAAAATGCTAAATACATATATCGGAAATCTAAAAGCAATTGAAACGTCTAAAACTATTCAAAAAATGCAAAACTGTTCAAAACATCCTAAACAACTTTATCCTAGATGTCAAAAAATTATAATGGTGTAAATTTTGCAAACATGTCGAAATGTCGAAAAAGTAAAAAAAAAATGACAACAGCTGACGATAATAATAAAAACGTTGAAGCTTGTCATACTGTTGTAAATGTCAAAAAAAAACGGAAAATGTCTAGAACATCACAAATTTCAAAAGTTGATTTAAAGAAATAGAAACGGTAGCGTAAGTCCAAGAAAGTAAAAGATATTGAAAATGTCAAAAGTAGCAAAATTGCCAGAAAATCCCAAAGAATAAACCCACAAATTTCATTAATGTAATTTTCAATAAATGTATGAACCATTTATTGGCCAAGCATCCGATAGGTATTTTTCAATTCTAAATAGGTACTTAATTGATACTTTTCTTTGTTGTATATTTTCAATAATTTTCTTTTCGCAGTTTCAATATGTTCAAGAAAAGTTCGATTATAATTTTAACAATTTCTATTTATATTTATATTTCTATTCGATATTCTTCTTTACATTTTTTATTTTGGACATTTTTTGCAAGCGTTCTAATTCTTTTCACTTGTTCGACTTTTTCTATTTTTGACGACTTTATTTTCTTTTTCCATTTCTGATGTTTTCCAAATTCTTCGATATATGTATATATATATGTAATTTGAAATTTTCGATAATTTCGACATTTCGCAATATTTCCAACATTATTGAACTTTTATAACCGTTTCAAATTTTGACATATTTGACTTGTCCGACTTTTTTAATAGTTTCAACAGCTGTTTTTGCTGGATTTTAAAATTTCGAGTTTTGTTAGATATCCTTGACGTTTGTCTTCTTTTCAAAATTGTTGACTTCTCTAAATATTTACATCAATTTCGTCTTTTATTGATATCTTCGACGTGCTTGGTCTTTTGTTTCCGGGTTTCTGTTTTTTTTTTATGTTTTCGGTAATTTTGCGAATTCCAACCTGTCCCCAGTAATTTCAATGGTTTTGACAGTTTGGACTGTTTTAACATTAATGAAGCATTTTCCTTGTTCAGATATTTTTTTATATATACATGTACTGGCAATTTTGACAGTTTCAATACGTTTGAACTTTTTAAATAATTTTAATAATAAAATCGATTTTTTTTTTACATTTTTAGTATTTTAGACTTTCTCGACGTTTGCCATATTATAATTGAAACATTTGCCTTTTTCAGATATGATAGTATCGACATCTACATATGTACGTCTAAGAATATTTACAATCAGTTTGATTATTGATTTTCGACATTTTTTTGAATTTTCTTATTAATTTAGCTTTTCTTTTATATCTTTGATACTTTGGTTATTTTTATTTCATAGTTTACCATAATTTTGCTTTTCTGCTTCTTGAACATGCATGCCTTTCTAATGGTTTTCATTTTTTAGATATTTTCGAAAATTTTGACAGTTTCGTGTTCGACTTTTTTAACTACATAACAACTTCGAATTTTTTGGCATTTTTCAAATGTTTTTTATAGAAATTTTTATCATTTCTAACATCGAGGTCGAACATGGACGACCATTTTAATTGATTTCAACAATTTAGAATTGTTTTGCATTTTCATTTTTTTAGATGTTTTATTATTATCGAGATTTTTATGATTTTTATCATGTTCGACCATTTTAACTA
>SMLS01076503.1:0-23568 GCA_004785975.1 Popillia japonica
TGAAGGGCAAGAACATTTTTGCGAGATAAGTAAAGCAATACTGGCGAAGCTCAAAAGAAAGGCAGAGAAGAGAAAATCCAAATACTGAAAGAATCTCCACGGTATGAGGCAAGCTGAAACTTTTCTGGTAGCATATAACCTGAAGAGATCTTGGAGATGCACCAACGTCAGGCAAAACAATATTCGTATTTTGACAGGGATCCTATTAGGCCACTCCAAAGTGAATAGATACCCAAGCAGGCTTGGAATAACAAAGGAGGCCGAATATATATTTTCTTGGGAAGAGAATAAAACATCTATCCATCTACTCTCAAACTCCTCTGTACTTTTTACTCAAGGGCCTTGCACCTAGGAGCATATAAAACTGAAGAGGGAGAATTACCAAATCTGGAGCCTTCTTATATGCTGCACTAGATAGATCTTTTAGGTCGCAGTGCATCATTACTCTATACTACATACATACATACATCCACATATTCTTGAGCTAGATAACCTAGATAATGACGTTAGCAGTAAAAAAGTAGTAATAATAGATTTGTAGGAATGTTTATCAATCCCCTTTACAAAATAGAAATACAGAAACATACAAATGACATGTGCAATCCTAATGTTAACGATAAGCTAAAAATGGCTATACATTTTTTCTAAACGGAAAACGCAGGTCGATATTATGCATGCCCGGATTGAGAGACAGTTGAGAAATAGCCCTCAGTTTTCTCTTATAAGATTAGAAACAGCTGACCACATTTTGTGGTCCAACATTCTCTGTTATTAGTGTAATAGTTTGCTTGCAAAAGTTTTGCAACAGTTGCTTAGTTGTACAACTTTAGCGGATATCTGCATAACTGCAAATATTTCACTGTAAGGAAGACTTTGAACAATCAAATTCTGAACAGGTTGATTTTGACAAATCAACAAAATGAGTGTCTGAGGTAGGTGACGTCAATTGCTAAAGTGTGTAAGTAACAAAGAACTACTGAAATGTGTTTCCAAATAATATCAGTCAAATTTTGAAAAGTTAACTCGTACCAATTGACAAAAATCATTCAGCGATATAATATCAAATACCACATCTATTATACAATATTGGTTTTATGAAATCAACGCTAAAATTAGTTAATTTTGTTTCTTAGTATTATCTATATGCTTCCAAGAAATTTATTTTCCAAAAATTAGACGAACGGGATTTAATATTGTTTGTCTTTGAGATTCAGATATACTAATACTCTTTGAAATCAGATTTTAGATGTTGAAGGTGTTTCTTGGAATATTACAATCATTGTATTTCTGCAAAGAAGACTTTCTGATGTGGTCAGGCATTTAAGGTTTGGCTGATAGTTATTTTAACTAGCAAAATGTCAAGTTGAAACTTAAATTTTAGACCCAGATGGACATACAACACAAGTTAAATCTAAATGACAATTCACAAAAGACTCTTGGAAATTTTAATGGGTGTAGAACAAAATTTAACAAAAAAAAAAGAAATATTATCTGATAGGGGTGCTAGGGGTATACTAGCCGCAGTAGAGTTCACTCAATTGCATATTTCATTTGAAAACAATACAACTCTTCGATCTCCAACTTTTTCTATCGAGGGCTTAAGTTATGAATCAGACTTTAAGCGACATGGCCTTCCGCAAGTATTCGACACATTTGACTACTCGCACTGGGCGGCTGTAATTAGAATCAGAGACGGATACCTAGCAGGTAAATTTCAGGTAGAAAGATTCGCAAGAAATGTAAAGCGATATATTATAATTTCATTTACAACAGTTGCACTTACTCTTTATATTCAAAACTAATGCTAACTAGAATTCTTAATTAGACTTCGTTAGCACAAGCTGTTTCTTTGGCAAAAGTAAATATTGTTAACTATTATATATACGTATATAGATAAAACATGCATGTTTCACACATGTAAATTTTCAATAATATGCTTTTTAATAAAATAACACGATTCTATTTATAGAAAAACGAATTGTTTCCGATGCCTTATTAAGAAACGATTTAAGTGAAGTAGCATTTTAAAGAAATTTATATTTTTTAATATTGACGCAATCACAAAATAATCGATTTAGTTCTAATTTATTAAAACATAGGTATAATAAATGTATTTTTCTAGCCATTATGTGCATAGAAAAACACAGTTCAGATATTTTTCTACTTTTAGGTCAATTCAAACACAAGTATGTTAAATAAAGAAAGACCCATAATAATATAAAAAACAACACTTACTTAACTTACATACTTTGAATTACGGTCTATTTAAAGCTTAGTCATGGTGGTATAAATTACTTCCACTACAAAAATGTTAAAAAAGTATTTATTATTAATGTTTATAAATATTCTTTGCAAGGTATGTAGATATATGTACATATTTATTAATTTTACATTAGCAAAGAATGTTTTTACTGAAATGCCTAAAAATTCTGGTCTTATTCGTTTAACAAGTCACAGATTTAGAAAAAAGACACAACTGATTTACATCAATTTACATTAATTACTTATCATTTAAATGGTTTCTGTATCTATAAATAAGTGATAAATGTTTAATCTTGTCTAATGCTTATTGAAAGTACACATGAGAGATATATACGAATATTCTGGCAGATTTTAACATTTGAGATACTACATTTTCCTACTATTTAGAATAGCAGTGAATCAAATTCAACATTATTTATGTTTATTGCTTTGAACATTCCTCTTTGGCACCTGGTTAAGCTTATATCTAATTTTAATAAAGGATCTCAGTATGACATTTCATGTTCACTCCAAACGCAGTAAAAATTAATAACATACTGGAGAAAATATTTCATTCTAATGAAGCAGTTAAGGTTAGATTATGTAATTATCATCCTAGCTAATAAACATTGATTTCATTAGGAACTTTGATGTAGATTTCGTTGTGATTTAATTCGACCTTACCTTAGTTGAAGATGTTTTAATAATTTAGTATAAATTAACAAATATGTATAATTAGTGGAATTATATTAGTGATAGCAATATTTATGGGCACTGTCTGAACAGGCTTGTCCTTATAGGTCTCTTACGTAATGTTTCAGAAATAACATCTAGACGATTTATTATAATCTAGGAATGTAATTTGGAAATATTCTGCAACGTACATAAGTACATATGAGGTTATAATTCGATTTTTTGGAAACTAACATTAAAATTTGTTTTTTTTAATATGTATATATCAATATTTGAAAATCAAAGTGCTCAGCTTGAAATTGTGTTCGAAGATTTAGTTTTTTGTATTAAATTAAGAATACTGTATCTCTCAGTTTTTTTTTAGAATTTCTTAAAATACCATTCAACCTTAATGAACTCTAATTTGTTGTAGCAGTTACACTCTTATGTTAGTAAGATATTGTATTAATAATTATATGTGTAAAACAAAGTTAATCTGGCTTGAAAATAACGAGTATAATTAAAAAAAAAATATTTTAATTGACACAAAGTTAAAGTACGAAGTTATTATTAAAATAGTTTTTATTGAAATAAAATGGAGAAAAATTATTTCCTCACTTCACTATATTAATCTATCTATTTCCATTGTTTACACAAATATAACAAAAAAATTAGAAATAAGAATTTAGAAATTTAGAAACAAAATCGAATTATTAAAAAAAACATTAATAATTTATTTTCTGTTGCAACGATAATCCAACATGGCTGGCAGGCACTATTTAAATTAATTATATAATTAAATTGTATCACTGCGATAATTTGTTGTAGGTAATCACTATTGCGATCGTAGATGGCGCATTTATGATAAATCTGCTCACCCACTTACCAACACTTTCATGTTGTTAGATGATGATGTGTGTGTTGTGGACTTGACTTGACACTGTATGATTAGATTCGCAAACCGCCCGGACCTTTATAACCACTATCAGGATGTGTTCAGCGTCGAAAAAGCAGGCAGGAGTCGTGCAATGTCATTGCACAAGTAAACCAGTTTTGATGCTCCTGTAATGTGGTCTCGTATTTCGGTGATTGTTATAATTTCGGTGTTGGATTACAGTTCATTGTCATGCATTTGAATAATAAATTAAGATATTTAAATGCATGCAGATATTTCAGTTTGTTCACACTGAACGTATGTACGTATACATAGAAATATTTTACTTTATATTGAAAAGGTTGTATTTAAGGATACAATTTAAACATTTTTGAGCTATCAAGAATTGTCGAGATGTCTGTATATCCTGATATTTTGAACATGATACCGTAAATATTTTTTAAGCTTACAAATTGCAGATTTTCTGATGCAGATTTATGTAATTTGGAGTATCTTGCTTGGTAATAGTATAAGATCGTATTTTTTAATTCTCATATCATAAAATAATAAATAATAATCCAAGCGTTTTCATCTTTGGTATGATATTTCAATGTTTCCCATTTGTTGCACTTGTCAACGACAATTAATTTTAGATTTATTTCAGATAACGAACAGCTGCATATCATGCAAAGTAGTCTGCGTGCAGTAGCAAGAATTTTCTCCTAACTTTAATTTATGACACTATTTTTTTCAAGAGAGAGAGAGAGGTATACTCATTGCTTGCAATAAAGCTCATAAATGCTCAGTTTTTGCAATGGCAGCTACAGCAATTTTTAACCTGCATTTCTATTTAAGATTATCCACCACTGTTTAATTTTGACAACCTTACGATTAGGTACCGCAAATGTATTGCTCAATTAACTGCTGTTGAATTTTGACAACCTTACGATTACCGCAAATATATTGTTCAATTATAATAATTATATCGAAACACAGTCTACTGTTTTTAATAACAAATGAAGTAAGAAAAGAAATAGAGAAAAACCTATGACTGTATCAAATTTCTTCTTAAAAAGAATTGAGCCAATAGCGTTGGTCTAGTTCTTATCTGTTGTCTATAAATAAGAAAAAAATAAAAATATTTGTCTTCAATATTTTTCATTCGATAACTTCACACATTCAATAGATTACTGCCAAATATTATTGCCAACTATTTCTTTTCCAATTTTATATTTGAGTTTTGAGATAAGAGTGATCTGCTTCTAGTAAAAATTGTAAAGTTATTCTTTCCCGGAAATATTGTTATTTAGAGTGTGAACTCAAACAGATTGAAAACGTGAAAAGAGAACTTCAGGATGAAACAGTATGACACACCGTTCAATAGTAATTTTATGAAAAATTCAGTAATATGAAGGTTTGTTTGGTTTCTTTTAAGTTTGGCAATTAATTAAAGAAAAACAAATTGAGCAATGGAGCTGTTAAGAAAAGATTCTCGTTGGCAGAATGTTTTAAAATTTCCATTTATTTATCCAATTTAGACGTTTGTGTAGAATATGGCAGATAAATAAAATTCCAATCTAAAACACAATTTAGGTTTTATCTCGATGAATGGATATTTTCTTGCGACACTTCAGTGTAGCTCAAAACCATTTTCAGACTAAAATTGTATTCAACTTTCGAAACAGACATTGTTCCATGTAAAATATGGCATGTATTAAGATTAGGTAAAATCAAGTTACAAATAAAATCTAAAATAGCAACATTTAATTACAGAAATCAGGTTGTCAAAAACATTTAATAGCTAAACTTTTTATGTGTATCACAATTTTGTTGACCGTATCAAATAAGTCTCCATACACTCGATAAGATTTTCAATTTATGTTGTTAACTTATTGTTAGTTAATGTCTTGTCTATCGAGAAACAAATATTACAGAAGGTATTTAGGAAGTCCATAGACACATGATTTGAAGAAAAACAACATTTTATTCTAACAATTACAAATTAAAAAAATCCATGATAAAGAAATATAAATTCAAGCACAAACAAATTCGATACAGACAGTCGGTAATTCATGTATAAAGCGAACAAGTTTTTCGAGTAACTTGTGTGACCACCCTTGGCTTGTAATACTTTCAGCAGACGTTTTTTTATTCCATTCACCAGTTTTTGTTACTGTTGGTTCGATTGAATTGCATTCTGTTAATATTGTTAATTAATAGTTTAGTTGACCAAGCTATTAAATTAGCACATCCTGATTTTAGAAAAGAGAATTTAAGCAAAGTTAGATCAATTTTGGACAAAAATAGTTATCCAAAAGAATTTTACGAGAAATTAATAAAAAAACGAATACATAAAATATACAACACAGGCAATAAACAAAATAGTAAAATATATCACACAATTCCATACATTAACGACTTAAGTGACAAAATTAAATACGAATTTAAAAAATCAGATATAAACATTACATTTACACCATACAATAACAGACAGTTATTTACAAATTTAAAAACTAAGATTAAAAAAGATAATCAAAGTAATGTCGTATATAAATTAGAATGTAAAGACTGTAATAAATGTTACGTAGGGCAAACTAAACAGTATCTAAAAAAACGACTGTATAATCATCAATACACTGCAACGCATAACATAACCGCGGAAACTGCTTTGTCTAAGCATTCTAAAGAATTACGACATAACTTTGATTTTGAAAATGTTAAGATTTTAAAAAAAGAAAATAGTTATAAAAAAAGATTAATATATGAAATGATATACATAAAAAAAGAAAATAACGCGGTCAATTTTAGAACAGATATAGAAAATTTAAGTATTATTTATAATAATGTAATCACCTAATCACGCCTGAATTTTATAAAATTAAGCTCTTGACTAGGTTTTTTTGCCATGTTTTTCCCTAGTCCTCGAACAGAATTGTTAGAGCTTGACAAAAAAATACATTGATATAAGGAACATTAGTGTTATGATTATAAATTTTACATTTCAAAATATCTTAAATTGTCCAATATATTGTAAACATAATCTTATATATCACTGAATTTCTTTGTCTGTAGATAATTTTGTTGATAGGCATGGCTAGTTATTTACTTATATTTTGACACTAAATAAATGTCAATTTTATTCCACTGAAGAAGTTGTTACGAAAACCAGATTATAAATTTTGTAAAGGTTTTGGAATAAATTTGACTTTTGTTAGAATTGCGTGTTATCATTGACCTAAAAGTGGAAAAACTATCTGGATAATAACATAAGTTAAAAGGTCATAAAAATACATATATTAATTGCTTCCTTTAACTGTCCTTTATTTTTAATCATGTGTGTCCGAACTCTTCTCCCTATTTCATCCCATAAATATTCAATAAGATTCATGTCTGGGGACTAGGGTGGTATCTGCAGTTGTCTTTTTAGCTTGAATATTAACTATTCTTTGACAAGCTTTGCCGGGTGCTTATAACTATCTATCGCTATCTTGTTGACATGACTGAGATACATGACTCCTAATCCCAAATTTTCAGCACTAGCGTATAAATTTTTTTGTAAAATTTGTAAATACATGTGTTGGTCTATTATGCCCTCAATGACAACTAAATTGCCAACATCCGCTGTGCTCATACACACCCATACCAGAACGTTACCGCGACGATATTTTACTGTCGTGAACAGATTTTTCACTTTGAGATGTTCATTTTTCTTCCGCCAAACCGCTCTGCTATCCAATCCAAAAAGTTTAAATTTAGATTCATCATTGAATACTACCGACTCCCAAAATAAAGGTTTGTTGCAAATGCATTTCTGCAAATTCAAAACGAAACGTCCTATTCGTTTTACTAATGAACAGTTTTTTCCGAGAAACTCGTCCATGAAAACCTGATCTGCCAACATTTTTATCACAACAGGTACACTAGTTTTAGGATTTTCACTAATACCTAGTTTTTAAAACAACGCGTTTTCTAGGCCCATCTGAATGTTGTCTATTTTCACAAGTTTGCAACAATTCGAGGCTATTTAGTATATAAAATGTGATTTATCAATGTTTTTAGCTATTTTTCTTAAAGATTCTTTCTGTTGTCTCAAGCAAATAATTAATTTTCGAATTAATTGTGGCACCTACATCTTCATACAATAACAATCAAACCACATGTTGTAGTGTCAATATTTAAACTGAATAATACTTGCCAGCTTTTTGAGTAAAATAGGTAAATCTCCGAAATATAGTCATGAAGTTATACCTGCTTAGTTCGGCATGTATGGAAACTTTATTGTGTTTGAATTAATATTTTGTTATGTATATTTTTTTATTTGTAATTGGTAGAATATAATGTTGTTTTTGTTCAAATCATGTGTCTATAGACTTCCTAAATACCTTCTGTAATATTTATTTCCCGATAAACATCAGGTTAACTAAGTTAACAACGTAAATTGAAAATCTTATCGAGTGCATGGAGACTTATTTGATACAGAGTATGTACATAAAACATTCTAAAAATTGTAATTGTGTGCTTTCATATTAATAAAGTTTTAGCAATTTTCAATTCGATTCTGCCATGAGAAAAAAAATACCCTACAACTCGGTTATATAAAAGCAACACATTTTTCTCGTTTTAGCACAAAATGATAACATATTCAAAATTTCGAAATTTTCAGATTAAGGGTCTGAGGAATCCAGCAGGTCCTACTTTATTGATATTATAGAACTACATGTTTTGGTTTTTACCATGTACATATAGGTATAAAACTATATTTAAGATGAAATTAATTTGTTGGAAAAAACTCTTTTGCAGGGTGTTCTATTTAAAATTTTATTTTAAGAAATGAAATTAAAATACCAATATTTTTTTATAAAATTAATTATATAAAAACATTCTTGAATTAAGAAACTTGAAATCAAAAGATACATATATATTATGAAATATATATCTATGCGGCCTACATAACATGTTTCGCAATACAGACGTCCTAATATGTTGGTATTCCTAATGAATTAATAAAGATCACATCCACACTTCACCTAAAGGTTACCAGCAAAATGTGATGATCTGATTTAGCATTCCGAAAATTCCTTCTTATTAACACTGGTATAACACAACATAGTGAAAACGATTATTTATTCAATCATATATTGTAGTAAATGGTTTGTGTTGTGCTCGTAAAATTATTAGTGCTGTCTTGACCTATTGTATTAACTAATCTATGTATATCGAAATTTAACATGCGATTCCTTTTTTGTCTGCAGTACAATAGAAAGATCAACTAGTACTAACTTTTAACATTTATATCAAAAAAGTTTCGGTAGAAAAAGAAGTATTAGGCAAGGATGTAATGATTTGCAACCTTATCAAAATTGAAAGAAATCTGTTTTATAATGAAACTCCACCGACACTATACAAGCACAGAACTAGTTTGTAAAACTATTTTTTCACCACTCATTTTCGCAAGTATTTGAACTTCCTTGAACATTCTTCAGTGTTTTCGAATGCAAAATGTTGTTCTCAATGTTAATAAGCTTACTAAGGAATTTAGTAGAATGTTATATTCAATTTTATTATTACTGCTGTTTCTAGCTCATCTTTGCGTCCTTTGTTGCAAGGTTATAAGAAAATAACGTCGTGTGGGTATCTCGACATCATTGGTCTCTCTTTATAACGGGCGACTATAAATGATTGTAAATTTTCGACTTCAGTTGGCAACACTTCTGTAATTTGCCTGATTTTTAAATTTAAATTTGTCAAAGTAAAACTCATACGAATAAAACCACTCAATTTCATTTTAACAATGGTATTTACTATTGAGCAAAACACATTTATTGTAATGGCTTATTTTCGAAGCGGCTTACAAAATGATGACGGTAATTGGATATATTCGCTGCAATCAACTTTTGAGCAATTTGTTGCAGTGTATCCAGAGGACCAAGTTGATTACCGTAACTTTACTATACACATTAAAAGAATTGTTAAAAGGTTTTTGAACACCGGTAATGTGGCTAAAGGTAAATCTACTGGCCGTCCCACTGTTGCTACACCTGATGTTTTGAATAATGTTAATGAACGTGTTGCAGACAATCCTCATATTTCAGTACGTCGTTTATCTCAACAAATAGGTAAAGTCCCATTATCAATTATTATTATTTCCTTTTAACCTTTCTTACGTCCTTTCCAGAACTCTCCTATGAATCCACTCGTAAGATCCTAAAAAAGCATTTACATTTACATCCGTATAAATTTACAATTGTTCAGCAATTTCACCCACCTGATTTCGTATTATGAACACAGTTGTGTTACCGGTATAATAACAATGTGCATAATAATATTGACCAGCAAAATATCACGTTTTATTCGGATGAGGCTTGGTTTGATCTGTCTGGTTATGTAAATTCCCAGAACTTCAGAACTTGGCCGGCAGAGAATCCACAGAACTTAATCCAAGTGCCATTGCATCCAGTTAAAATCGGTGTTTGGGTGGCAATGTCACGACAAAGAATTATTGGTCCGATATTCTTTCAAGAAACGATTAATGCTCAACGCTACCAAACCATTATTTTGGAATCATTTATAAATCAATTAGCTGACATGGAGTTAACGAGTAGTTATTTTCAGCAAGATTCAGCTACAGCACACACTGCACAAACAACAATTAACTATTTACACCAATTCTTCCCAGACCATTTCATTAGTGTAGGTTTGTGGCCAAGTAGATCTCCCGACTTGACGCCGCTGGATTTCTGTTTGTTCCCTTACTTGAAAAACACAATATGCCGGAATCAAATATAGGACCTAAACTGTTAACTAATGTATTTAACAATTTATCTCGACGAGTACAGTGTTGTTTAGTACTGGAAGGTCGACACTTTGAGCATATTCTTTGAATAATTTTTTAGTCCTTTAAAGTATGCGTTGAAAAAACTTGTTTCATCGCTTCTATTCATCTTCCTTCTAGTATCAGTAAACAAACATGCATAACGCATCTATATGTTACAAATGACATAACCTACAAAGTTTATATACAATGAATAACCAGGCAAGCCTATTTTTGAGTGTTGCCAAAGTAAATATTTGTTACAAACATTTATAGTCACTTGGTAGTTATTGGTTTCAAATTTTCACAAACGAAATTTATTTACATAAATACTTTTTGTTAGAGTAATAGTGCAACGTTACTAAGTAATTGTACAACATTTCTTATATGTATTTGAATAAGTGAGTAGTACTATAAAAAATCTAAACATTCTCTACTGAATATTTTTCCAAGTGATTCACAGTTTACGGAATTAAGTAATGTCACCTAAATTATTGACTTTAAAGGTTGGACCAATCATCCGCTATTAACTAAAATTAAGTGTCATAAAATTAAAAGGTAGATTAATGAAACGGAAAAGGTTAGGAGCATATTTTAAAAATAAAAATTCTTAAAATTTTGTTTTTTAATGATTAGCCATAAAGAAACAAACGAAAAGCATTAGATATTTATTTTTGCCTTTACTTCTACATTAATTCTACTAGTCGTATTACCAAATATGTAAATAGTTGCCTCGTCTTAAATAGATAACTAATAAGTCAAAACAAAATAAAATATTACTTCAAGGAAATTAGGAATATTTCAGACAGTCCATACCTGCAACCTTGTTATTGTAACCATTTCGGTTTATAAATCCATTTTAAAAGGTTAACGTTACCTTTCTTCGGTCAAAGGTGGTACCCCTGCTGGGATAAAATAGATTACTATATCGTGAAATTCATTTTTCACACATTAGTGATTGAAAAATGTTAAGCGTAGAAGTTAATCAGGAAGACGGCGTTTTAAAATTTAATGTAAACAGAGAATATTTGGAATATTTTCTTGTTAGAAGAAAATAATAATTCAGGATTGTGACGATGTTTGTAGTTTTGTACGTCACAAATATTCGACATTCGCAAGGTTGTTTTCCGCTATCGTGCTACTTAAATGGAAAGAGCATTTTTCTATTATTTTATAATTTTTTATATGTTATGCTTATAGTTTACCATTAATCGGAAATTCGCTTTGAGTGAATTTAGAATTTCATTAAAATCCGGTGGTTACTAGTAGGATTTTAAGAAATATTTAAGAAGAAAGAAAATATTTATGTTTTAAAGTCAGCCAACACGTACAGACAGCAGTTCCTGGTCAATCTAATTTTTTATATCATACAGGATTTATACGAAATTAATATCAAGGATAATGTGACTATCCGCCTGAGCAGGCCCATATTTACATTTATTTAGTCTTAACATGTGTCAATTAATTTATATTTGAGATTGACCAACACAGATGATAATTGAAAACAATTTAAAACGCCCAATATAAAACTCTAAAATTGTTGTTTTTTAATCACTAATAGTACATATATGGCACTATACATTTGGTTGCAGTGGCTTTACCTTCTAGTACTTATAAATTAATAAGAAAACTTTGTATCTTATATTAGGTAAACTATTCTGGAACTTTAAAAAGCGACGTTTTAATGGTGCAGGCAATTGCAGATTACATCCAATCGGTAAAAAGTATTACTGAGGGTATACATATGTCGCACCTAACTATTAGCGCCAACACTACTTTGACATGTGCATGTATGTATTTGTATTCATAATTCGCTGACTTTGTGAGTGAATTACGACGTCTTTAACAAACATTACAAATTACAATAGGTATACTTTTAATTGGTGAACAAGACTGCTGCTGAATTAGAGCTTGACGCAAACATTAATAACTTAGTTCAGGACACAATTTTCTCGGTGGCAAGTTTGAAGTACATAGCAATATTATAGTACAAGTTCTATGATTTTGGAAGACGAGTTCAAGTTTGTCAACACCGCTATTAAGAAACTATTCTGATTCTTTGGTATTCTCCAATTTAATTTTTGCGCTATGGTGTACACTAGTTTTTTGTACTGGAAGGATATTCGTCGTTTTAAACTTGTTCAAAGCATGATAGAATAATGTGTTTTCAAGTAAGAGATCTATTGACTCTTTGCAGATGGTTCCATTTTCCTAATTTTATTCGTATATACACTTACGACCATAAATGAGGGATCACTGGTCTACCGGTATAATTACTCACTCTTTTGATCTGTTTCATTTGCCGTAATAAAATAGAAACTGTCCTTTCTTCTTGGAATATTTAAGGAAATTATAACCATATGTAAATGATATGCTATTACAACAAAAAAACGTAACAAGTTTATTTATGTAAATTGATTTATGGCCACAAATGTTGTTGAAGTATTCTTTCGAAAATATTAGTAATCATTTTAATTTCTTTTATGACATCATCAAGTATCACATTGAAAAGTACCGGGCTTAGTATGTTTTTTTGTTTTAATTCTTTCTTCTTTATAAACTCGTTTGAGTTCATATTTCTCGTTCTTACGTAATTCCTTGTTTTCTGATATGTAGTCGCTATGGCTTTCCTCAAGTTCTCATTTACACCTTTTGAGCTTTTAGATTCAATGGGGATCTATAGCTGCGGTTAAATCTTAGCAACTTACAGTGAACATTACCCTCACATTTAAATTACATATATATCATAAATTAAATGTGTTTTTGCGTCCTTCTGGAGTTTCTCAATGATCAAATTGAGGACTTATATTCTTTTTGATTTTTCTAACGGCATCGTAAACAGTTTGTATTTGTAGATAATGATGAGATTAACTCCATTGAGAATTGTCTGGCTTTGAAACACGGTTTCTATTCGATGACTTTATGCTGTCAGACCAATTGCTTGTCACTTATTATTACGAAATGTAAAGTAATGTAATATTTGAGAAATTTATCTGCAATTAAATGTAATTACTCCATATGAAGTACAGTACTAGATAGAGTTGATAACATTACAGACTTAGCATAGTTGGTTGCTAAAAGTGTAAAATTTATTACATGATAAAATAGACTGCATGTGGATCACGAGTACAATTAATTTTAACACACCTAGAATATCTTCACGATATGAAATGACTTTTTATAATGAATTATGCTGAAAGAATATCTCTCGAACCCTAATTAGAATTATGTGTAATAATTTGAATTCAATTTGTATGTGTTTGTGCGATATTCATTATTCCTTTATTTCTGCGTTCTTAATGATTTTAAAAGTCTGTAGTTACAGAATATTTGTTCTTTTCTTTACTCTGATATTATCTTTCTGCATACTCTATTTAATGTCTTTGCTTATCTTCTGGAAATCCATAAATTATTATTGCATATTTTCTTTAAATATCAACTGTTTATGGGAGTATATGTACGATCTTTGAGGTACTTTTATAGCTTTAAACATTTAAACAAAATTAAAACAGTGACATTTAATAAATTAGAAGATAATTATAAACGAAAATTGTAATTTATTATTTTTTTGTACACAAGCTTTACGCTATTAAAAACAAATTAAATGCCCTATCTAAAAGCACATGTATACCTTTTATGATTTTAAAATCTCCAAGGTGTCTACTACTACTTAATTTGTAGCTTTCCGTATACCAGAACGGACTGTTTCTGAAATTTTATTATTATGTAAGATATATCCATTCCTAATTATATTCTTAAGTAATCTAAATTTGAATAAAAACTTGGACGGTTATTTATATACTATATTGAATTATATTTTACTGAAGCAATTAATTACCTTGAAAATATTTGCAGATAGTGAAAGATAGTTCAAATTTTTTTGGCGACCATATTTTTGACTTTCACTATACAAACTTTACTAATATATTACAACCCGTTATTAAATTTATTAAGTTGAAATAAAAATCAAATTTAGCATCAATCAGAAGCTTGCCCACATGTACATACTTACATACATACATATGTATATGGAATAATTATACATTTCATAAGGTTATTTTTAGAGAAAAATTTACGCGAAGTTTCTTTTATTATAATTAATTATATGCTCCTTCCATAAATTCTTTTTGACAATTTACATGTATCGAAGAAAACGTAATCTCTTTTTCTCGTTTGTTAGCAAATGATGTTGAAGAGTAATTTGAATCTTTAAAATTTTATTTTTGGCTGGAAAATAATGTTATGTATGTAGTCAATAAAATGCGTCGACTTATGTAAATGAAATGTTGAATTGGGTACAAGCTTTCATAGTGTTCGGAAGTGTTTTTATAGTATTTGTGTAATTTACTAAAACAATAATAATAATGGTTTATTAATCTAATGACCTAGAAGGCATAAGAGAAAACATACAAAAATCTCCATCTAATGAGGGCAATCATACAAAGCATGAGAATCTTCTTAAAGAGCTTGAAATTCTCTTTACAATGATACCAAACAAGTTATCACTATCTTGAAAATTGCAGCAACCATAGAGTTTTTAAACATATTTTTTTTCAAAAGTTACAATTTATTGGCAACCTTAGAAAACAAATACAAAACTGTAACTGAAACAAACTACACCACTAAGTACATCATAGGGTAGAAAGGTTTAGCTTGTACATTGTTCAAAGTGTCCCTCATTATTTTGAACACATACTTGAGCTCTTCTTAGTAGGAAATACTTGATAGCAGGCTTTGGTGATTCGATATTCCGAAATTGTAAAATAAACGTTTTGATCTGGGTGGCCAAGATACTGAAGGACTACATATTTGCCAACAGTTTATGCCTAAACTTTTGTTGTAGAACATCCTGAACAATTTTTGTGCTGCGTTCAGCAAATCATCGAAATCGTTTATAAAAAAATTTCTATGCCTATTACCCGTAAGAGTTCCTTCATAAAAAATCATCACACCTAACCCACGTTAACGGAAAATCTGTGTAGAAATCTGCATGGACGTATTTGTCTAGGATTTGTCATCCCAATAATGGTCATTTTTCCTGTTCGATATAGGTACCATTTCGAGTGAAGCATGAGTCGTCGTTCCACATTATTACATCAATTAAACGTGTGTGATAATCAGCCAATTACAAAATGTTAGCTGGTATCAATGATGCAGTCCTTGTACTAATTTAATTTTCTCCGGTTTCAGTTTGTTCTTTTTGAGAATTGAATAAATCTAGTAATAGGAGCAACCTCAGCTTCGCGTATAAAATGCCGTGGATGCACTCTAAAATACGCCAAAACCAAAATTTCGTCATTTTCCATAATACCTCGTTGTCGATGTCTGTGCACTAAAGCATCCAGTCTGGTAAAAATTGTCCCAGGTGGTTGTCGTTTTTGGAGATACAACTGTAAATAGATTGCACTTGCTTCTTGTCTATTATTGCATAGAATAACAACCTTCAACATATCAATTTTTTAATAGTTGGTGTAATTATTATTATTTGCTTGCATTGCAATAGACATTATTATTATTACACTGAATAACAGGTTGATAGGTGCAAACAATGCAGAAATATGGACAACTATCCGTCTTTTGTTTTCTTTTCTTTGTATTTGTTTTTGTAACGTTTGACAAAAACTGAGGCGTTGAATGATAAGGGTACAATAACATCGATATGATTACGTATGAAAATGTTATCGATGACTAATTGATAAAAGAAGTTCTATTTTAAATGTATCCACTACCATTTCAGTTACTGATTCGGGTACGTTTAGGACAGGCAGCTAATAGGCCGTTCGTCTTGTCGACAGGATCTGGGATTCTTAGCTGGGGAAACTCGGTCTACGGGCAGCTGTTCGGTCCATAGGTAATTATGCTGGCTAGCGCCTTCTGGTTATAATACTCGAGTATGTTTATTTTATATAACCGATGGCGTTTATTTATTTATTTTCAAATTTCAGGTTATGTCACTTGGATCAATCTTAATGAATGAGGTTAAGTTACCTCGATCTGCGAAAATTTTCGCGTGGTTTCGCTCTGATAATCTTGACTCAACTAACTCATTTGTCTCGGTGTTTTTTTCCAATATAAATCGAAATTTCTGCTACTCCATTGGTGGAAATTTGACGTCGGTGCTCCAACAAAAGAAAATTATTGAATTATTGAAATTATTGAAAATTATTTTTTCAAATGTAAATGTAAAACTTGAGTTGCTGGTATTTGGCCGGCTAATGTTGGCAAATTGATCTGTTCCTTTTAGTTTCAGCATGTCTGATGATGCTAATGCGATTTTGGGGACTAAACTGATGTTTTGATTAACTTTAACGACTGTATCATGCTCCTGACATTATTCTGCTTCTATCCATGTATAATATGACCTGCATAATATGTTATTCTACGGTTTAACATTATGTGATTTATTACTGCTATACGTCATGTATCAAATTACTGAAACCTTCTTTCATTTACATCTGTGTACTACAATTCTTTGCTGGTTTACTTCAATTTAATTTTAATTTTAGGTAAAATTCAAGATATTTGACATTTCTCGAACTCGGACATCTATGGATTATTTGAAACATCTACCGAAATATAGATCTAAACTATTTAAATGAAGAGTATTTTCTTTGATTTAATTTAACTAGAGTGCAAGTTCTGAGCAATCGTGACTTCTCCTCCAGAGTACTTAACAATATGTGACTTGGTGTTAGTCGATGTGTGAACGGAATGATATTGTTTAATGTATGAAACGCTCTGTGTTCCATTACAATATATAGACTTCTCGATACCTATATCATATTTAACCAGACACAAATCCCCCCGAAATTCCAAATAATCTATCCAAAACATGCTAATGCTAATGTAAATAAATGTCCTTGCTTGTTTCCTTGTTTGCTTTCGCTTTAATTTAATATGCACATCTAATAGTAGACCGCAGACTTAGAAAGGAATTTATAGTTTGAATGAAGTAGTGCTGTAGCTTTCCCAGTGTTGTTTGCAATTTCTCAATTACTTGGAAAATGGAGGTATGGATCAATATGGATCACAGTGGCAAATAAAAGAAAGAAAGACGAGAAGAAGAAGAGAAAACACTATCAACTCTAAAGTTTCTAGACACACTGCGGCATTGGCGATTTAAAAAGACACGTTACAAAACTGTAGGGTAGTAAGAACGAGCAACTGAGAAAGTGAAAGAACGTTATCAATGATATGAAAAGCGCAATATCCCGTACTGGACATCAGTGGTGCATTAAAGTAGTTGGGAGAGTCGGCCGATTGCATAGTAATCTACAACATGAGCATTTAATACTTCCCAAACGAAGTAAATCGTGTTCCAATGTATGTAGCTGCCTACGAACAAGATTGAAGCAGGAAGAGTTTGGCAGGATAGTAAAAATTATGTCAAAAATTTTATCGGGTAATATGTTGTGAAAAGTTGTTCAACTCTTACAGGGGCATGCTAAAGATAATACGAAGTGGTGCCCCAGTTACTTCTAATAATAGCCAGCAACAAGCAAACTGTCATCTACTAGACAGGCAAGCTCAAATTCTCTGAGTCAACTGCAGACAGTATGGACTAAAATAAAGATTGCAAAACGGGTTTTGTGGATTGTCATATTTTGTCTTCAATAATTTCCGGTATTACATATTTTGAAAGAATCCACTTGATACTGTATGAATTGTCTTACAAGCTTTAATAGTATATTATATAACAAGAGTTATAATTAGTTTATTACAATGCCATACTAAGCTAACAACTCTAGTTGTGTACTGTACTTTTTCTACGAGCAAATTTCTACGAACGAATTTACCAATTTACATTGTTTGTTGTACGCCAGTCCATTGCTGGTATACCTTTTCATATCTTTCTCTTGATTTTTCTGGTAATAGGTTTTTAGTACTGTTCGCACCTAACTGAATAATATTGGGTGGTGTATTACTCAATTCATTTTCGCTATCCGATGAACTCATTTCAGTTATTTATTTTAAAATAAATTTATATTCAGATAGCGGAAAACGAGTTTTGATTAATTTTAATCTGTCAAAATTATGGGCGGGTACTAAATCGTTTCCATGGATATTTGATTGTTTTTATATAGAACTGAAGCGTATTTTTTTTTATTACGTGCTAGTCATTACATGTCAGTAGCTTGTAATGATCTGTTTACTTAGCAACCAGACAGTAGGTAATAGGTAATTTACTAGTAAGGGAGTAGAAAAAAATAACTTATTATATTCAAGTGATATTCAACGATAAACTAAAACTTTTTGGTGATAGTTTTTGTTGGTTGTTGCTATATAACCATTACTGAGTATTAGAGTTTCTTGGCATTAGGGCTCTAGGCATTAATGCTCGTAGTTGTAAAGCTATTCTGTTAAATCATTGTCCTAAATGTTCAGGTGGATGGCCACCATTCTTTTACTGATATATTTCTTAATCTGGCAACCATAACATTTTTGCTTCATGCAACTTAAGTCAGTAATATAAATAAGTTGAGTGGTGGATTTGGTTTATACTGTTTTGACAAACAACTTCAAGAAACTATGTTGAGATGTATATCTTACAACAAGTACGACAAGCGTTTAATATTAACACACATTCTGTTAAACCAATACACACTTCATACCAATCAACTAAATAAAGACTTAGTAGTAATGGTTCGATAATGATTTAATACTTAGCCGGCAAAATGTCTGATACACATTTTGTATTCTTCTAAAGTAGTGCCCACAAGAAAGAAATGCAAAGTAAGTTGTTCATGTAAATGTATTCTAGTTAAATATAATTAAAGGAATTCTGCGTAAATATTGGTCAAAATTATTGAATGTATCAATACAAACACAAAACTTCAGTAGTATTTTTTTCCAACAAAAGGATTTTTTTAGAAATACATGTAAAACATATATATTTTGTAATATTTATGCATAAATATGGAGAATTTAAGCAAGTTTTGCGCTATACAGATAATTGAATATATTCAAGAAAACAACAACAATTCGAACGGTATTTCAACAGTATAAGTTCTTTATAATATTCAAATTAGCAATTGTAAATACAAGTCTGAAGACCTTAAAATTAATTTATTGCCACATATTTTTATTTCGCTTCGTTAACGGGATGGGATGTAAATTAACACAAGGATCCGAATTCCTCATTATTATTGAAATAAAATTTTTCGCCATATTTTAACACCTTATTATTTAAATAAACATTGTTTTTCTATTGTTGACCGAAAAGGAAACAAAAAAAAAGTGAACCTCTCAACATATCTAACATTTACCTTAAACGATGACATTTGGTTTTGTGGTCCAAAAATTATTATCATCCTACGACATGTACTTCTTTCAAACTAAATACCACTAACATGCACATAAATACTTTTTGCTATCGGTTTTGAAAAGAACGCCATAACATTTAGCCAAGAAGAATTCAAGGTTTCACTCTCGAAATGTGTGACGACTAACATTTTTCTGATGATCTATTTCTTGCATAATAAAGTCGTTCGTGAATAATAAAATTATTACCAATGCCGTTTCTTCTTTTAAGGTGTGGTTCGACGAGCTTTCGTAAGGTGTGTGTGTGTGTGTGTGTAGTAAGGAAACGAAACATCTGCATTCTTCTCGTATTAGTTTAAGATACGACCGTACATCTGTATATATTCACGTTTTGGAATTTTCTGGGGACTGTTGTACTTGCGTTACCGATTATAGATTTCATGAGATAGATTCGTGGAAATGTAGAACTTATTACTTACTTTGCGTAATTAAATTTTAATCTTGTTTCGTCCTTTCTAAAGTGACTTGCATATATGTATATTGGAATTTCCCCGCAACTCAAAACGGTGTTATATTAGGGATTACCTTATGGTATAGATTAATATATTTACTAATATTAATTTCAGTATAAAGCGCTCCTAAATCGTAGACTAAATTCATTAGGTGCAAGATATATTTTTTTAAGTCTAGAACAGGTCGATGTCATTTAATAAAGTCACACATTTTTGTAATAATCATTTGTATATTTTTAGTATTGACATCACATTTCTTTTTTTAATAGCAACCTTCATTTTTTTTATTTTACCAGGTCTTGTCACCGTCGAAACTGTACCAGATATGAAATTGTTGTCCAGAAAATAGCAATTGAATATTAGAAAACTTAAATCAAATTATAGAACATAATTATAATGAAATAAAATTGCTTCATTACAGTTACAAAGTTCAAGTTCAAAATTTACTGCTAGCCTTGACCCAAAGCCATTTTCCAACATTCATATAAAAAGCGTTTCCAAAGTAGTCTGAAATATTTGGTTTTTCACTTTTCGTTATTCAATTCTAAGACTAAAAACCCTATGAACAGCTACGATAAGTTTTGTTGTTAATGAGAAGCAATGTTTCTCATTAACGCATTTTTTTTTGTAATAAACGAGCTCTAATTATAAGTGAAATTTGTTTCGACGATAAGTTCTCGTTAGTGATATCCCAAACTAAAAAGAAAAATCATTTTTATTATGGTGGTCTTTGGAATTTTAATTATTACTGTGTCAAACCTAAAAACCAACGTGTCCCATTCTGCTAGTATGTAGTACTAATTGTGGTTTCGTTTGTGTTTACTTCAAACTTTTGCATTTATTAATGCTGATTAGCCAATGGTAATGCTTTCGACGCTAGATATGTATATGCATATTATGTATGCCTAGTGTTATGCAAATAACCGCTTACCATGTTCTGAAAGTTTACGAAACTGTCACTTCGTTTCTAAGAAAATGGAAGTTCTGCAAGATCAATTGATATAATGTCCTAGATTAATTATTGACAAGCATTAAGAAGAAAGTACCAGAAAATTTGCTGAAGAAATAAATCTGTCACAAAACAACATTTATTGCAACCATATCACATTTAATTGTTCAAGATTTACTAAACAAAAACTAAACTGAAAACTTTGCTCCGTATGCAATATTGCCAATAGTGTTTGTGTAAAAATGCAAACAATCCTAATTTTGCAGTCACTGACATAGTATAATGAATTTTCATAAGTGGGATGACGAAAAGCTGCATGCCACAGTTGTACATTTTAAATAATCTTTATTCTAATCGTTGAATAGAACGAGGATCTGCACCCACGGCCGCCAAGATCGCCTGAGTCCCATTCTCTGAATTTTTGTATGTGAAGATATTTAGTCTCACTCATTTATACACGATTTTAAATTTAGAAGATCTTCAAAATCGCATTATACAAGGTGGCGCAAAAGTAATGTCATAATTTGAATTGGTTGCCACTTTTGTAGATGATGACAAATGTCACTGTCACTTTCACATTTATAATGTAGATATATAGAGAATTACTTGTCAACGAGCTATGGAGCGATACACACCTCAAGAACGTGGAATTATTGTAACTGCTTATTTGACAAATTTTCAGTCTGTTGTTGTCATGTGGTCGAACAATTAAGCGTTTGGCTGTGCGCCTCGCGCAAACTGCGTGCACTAGAGATGGCACAAGAAGTAGCTGGCCTCGTAGTACTCGTTCGAACGAGAACATTTCTGTTGTTGCCGACGACATCAGAGAGAATCTACAAACATCAACGAGATGACGGTGCGCACAATTAGACATCAGCAGACGTTCTTTGCAAACTGTTCACGAATTTCTACCTGCTGACTGTCGGACAAGGTTAACTCACTGCCATACTCTGTTGAACTTCAAGTAAGAAGAGGATGATTTGGTATCAAAAATCATAATGAGCGACGAAGTCCATTTCCACTTAAGTGGTTATGTTGACAAACAAAATTAGCATTTCTGAGTCACAGACAATCCACATGAAATGCAAGAAACGGCATTGCATCCCCTCGAGGCGACTGTTTGGTGCGGCATTTGCAGCGAAGAAGTGATTGTCCCTTATTTTTTTGAAGACGCCGATGGCATCACCGTAACCACAAATGGTGAACGTTACAGGTAGATGCTAAACGAGTTTTTCCGGGCTCGGTCATTGTTGGTTTCAACAATACGGAGTTACTGCTCATATAGCTCGGGCAACTACGGAGATGTTGAGACACCAATTTCCAGGTCGAATAATCTCACCTAACAGCACCAGACTTCTTCCTTTGGAGCTTTCTAAAATCTCGCATTTACCACAACAAACCACGAACATTACAAGCCTTGTAAGCTAACATTCAAGAAGAAATCGCCAATTGCGATATTCTGCGACCAAAAATTCAAAAACAGAAGTGCGGACCGACCCATTTCTGCAAAGACAGGTTTACCACTTATTTCAACGTAGTGCTCTGTTGTTTTGCCACTTATTTGAGCTTCTCAACGATTATAACAGCGCGCAGTGATCTGAGGATAGATTGCTTGGCAGATAGGATTTCAACAGATCCAGTTTTATATAGGCAGTTCAAGATGGCTCTTGCTTAGGTAATGATTATTTCAGTTTGAAGAATGACTAAAAGCTTCGCCTTCTGGTTCGGCAGGTTTCCGAATTCCCATTCAAGTTCCAGGCGGTGTTGTCGAAATATTTACAAAACTGCTCGATATTTTTCACATAGGTTTGCGGATCCAGTTTTTTCCGGTAGGACTATTTATATTGTATTTCCCAGTGAAGCTGAACACGAGCGTGATCTTATCCGCTCTAACGGACAGTAGTATTGGCACTATTCACTGTAGTCCAAAATGCCAGTGTGCTCTCCAGGAGATCTTTGCATTCGTTTGTGTACTTTAGTCACAATAAAAACTTTCAACAGCCGGGATAATGTCGATAAAAAAGCTGTAACAATTTTAATTTGATCTAAGATATTCTGTAGCAAAAGATTTGTTCATGGTTCATAGTATGTATCACAAACTAAAAACGGTTAATCGATTCAAAACGCTGTCTATTTCACTAATAGTGATATAAGAGTTTGGCCGTACCATAACATCACCATAAAAAATATAAAATCTTTAGTGATGAATGTTTTTTAAAGGTATTGGCAATTTTACACCAAAATACAA
>SMLS01076504.1:0-24755 GCA_004785975.1 Popillia japonica
AACACATTTACAACTGTACAAATGCAACTTACAATATAAAAAATATATATAAAAATGTAAGTATATATAAAAAACTGCAAAAATATACTCCGGATGGTACAGGACCCATAACAGAGCAATAAATGAAGTGATTATTGTAGATATTCATTAATATTATAATAGCAAGTTTGGATTAAATAGTCTTTCAAACGCATTTTAAATGTTGCAGGAGAAGCGGAAGATTTAATATTGGACCGTGACTTGTAAAAAAATTTTGCCGCACATAAACAATGGACTCTTCTCAAACAATGAAAGTCTGTGAGATGGAACACTAATATCATCGCAATAGCGAGTAGTAGAATTTTTATTTATGTGGCGGTTATAAACGAACGCATCTCTATTTTTAAATGCAAACATAGAACACTCGTAAATAAATAATGAAGGAAGCGAAAATAAGCCATTATTGAAAAATATAGGCCTACAGACTCGAGTCGAAATATAATTCGCAATATTCTTTTCTGAATCACAAAAACTCTGGTGGCTGCAGTAAAATTACCCCAAAACATCAACCCATATCGGATATGTGAAACAATGTACGAATGGTAATACGTAATTATAGCATGAAAGCTAGAACAAACCACCAATCGGCGAATACCGTATATTGAACTATTTAGCTTCTTACACAAGTGGGCAATATGGGTGTAACACGACAGTTCATTGTCAATGTTACAACCTAAAATCTTTGCATTAGTAGACAAAGGCAAAGATCGACCATTAAGCTTAATTAAAGGAGAAACACCAGTGTTCCTTTTTAAAGGATTGAAACACAGAAGCAAAGATTTACTGAATTGACATTTCAGTAAGATTAGTTTCCGAAAGTACCACCGAGGTATCATTAGCAAACTGTGTTATGCTACTGACTGGAATGGACTACTGCAAATTATTAATATAGATTAAAAAAAGTAGTGGTCCAAGAAGGGACCCTTGAGGCACTCCACGTTTATCAGAGACTTCCTGAATGTTGGCTAACAACAACTACTTGAGTCCTGTCAAATAAATACGATCTAATCCAATCAAGACAAACGTTTGACAAATACACACGAGTGAGCTATTCATGAACCAGATTTTTTGTAAATTTTGCCAACTTTAAAGCCCTTACATAAACAATTCATGGCTGAAACAAAGATTCTGTTATACGCGGACCGAAACTACCACTTTGTTCTTTCGTAACAAGAAATAGAGGGAAAAGAGGTTTTTCAGAAGCGGATACTGTAGGAAGTATGATACAACTATGCGTTGTTACGAACATAGACTGCACCACTGCTGTTACACTTTTTGAACCTTACACAGCTAAAGTGAGACCAGAATGAAGCTTTAGGTTAAAACCATTTTCATCGGTATTCAAAGTATTATCTTCTCCGACTTGTTTTAAGAAATCTTTTGCACTGCTAACGAATGTTGAAATGATTTCTTTGGTTTTTCGGAATCTGTACCGTATGATCGCGTAATAAAATTATTTATTTTTCTTGAAACTATTCTATATGTTTTCTTAAAATTCCAGACCCAATTCCGAGATGCCTTAAAGTTCCCTAAAATTTGCGGAATTGAGACCATTCCTTACAATAAGTATTATATAATATAATATACCTATGTAAGTACATATGTATATTATAACATTATTATATGAAGCTCTGTTAGATAGAATCAAAGATATGTTAATTGTATACCTATTAGTTAACTGTATATTAGAACACCCTATATAGTTTTAAGCAGAATTAAAAGTCATACAAATTATATCTAAAACTTTTGTATTATTACAAAAACAACCGCAATATAAGTGCATGGTTTAACCGAGCAC
This sequence comes from Popillia japonica, assembly GCA_004785975.1. Taxonomy (NCBI): domain Eukaryota; kingdom Metazoa; phylum Arthropoda; class Insecta; order Coleoptera; family Scarabaeidae; genus Popillia; species Popillia japonica. The sequence continues at coordinate 1,838 of SMLS01076504.1, forward strand.
CCTGTATATATGGTAGTCACGCATTTTGAAACCTTGATATATCCTGCAACTATTGCATTTACACCTACTTCTATTTCTTGTTTTACGGAAGTTATATGAAGAAAACTAAAAATCCGCTAATTTTCGATGGGTAAAAATCCCTTAAAACTGAAAGTCGGCACAAAAAAAAAATTGCTAGGTTTGCTCTATATATTCCCAAAATTTCAATTGTTTTTTCAATTTCCGGGTTCGGGATTTACCCTTGTTAGTTAGTACTGTCATCTATTACAGAAAATAAAAGATAATTAGTGTGTTGGCAATTCTATTGCGCTAAAATAGAATATAGTTGTTGGTGAAGGCAATGAGTAGCAAAGGAAATAGCTTTGGAGACATTATGGGAGAAGTACTTTGCAAAACTAATTTCCTCAAAATCAAGAGAGTGAATTAAGACTTAGTAACAAACAAATTAGTCGCATCACATAACAACCTAATTATACAGTAGAGATGCATATTTAGAGAGTTAGAAATAAAAATATCTTTATGTTGCAATAATAAAGATTGCAAAGTGTTACACCCAGAAGGAATCATTTATTTAACTTGATTTCTTGGCAATGTGAGAGTTTTACCTCAGAAATGAAACGATAATATTTGCAAGAAACTCTATTAACATGTAACACGAAAAAAAAATTAGTGTGTTTGGCGACCCTATAGCTGAGTACGCTTCTGTATGTCTACGCATCGACAAAGTGAGGTGGTCGATATCTGCTGGTGGCATCTCGTTCCAAGCAACTTGAACTTTGTTGATTAACCACGCCAAAGTTTGTGGAGGATGGTACAAAGTGGACAGTCTCTTGCCCATAATATACCATATATGTACATGTTCGATGTGGTTCAAATCCGGGGAAAGAGGTAGCCACGGCAACACATTATAGCGTGCTTCTAGAAAAGGTAGTAAAGTGGTTTGTAGGACATTATCAACATAATGCGCAGCTGTCATGCTGCCTCGAATAAACAGAAGTGGTAATCGGCTACCATAACCATTAGTCCTCCAAACCATTAGTCCAACAATCCTGTGTACATGCCTCTCAACATCGAACGCAATATCGCGTCGCTCTCCACGCCGACGTCGTATCCTTCTACGACCATCGTGCATAAAGTATGGGGTGTTGCAATTAAATTCAATTAGAAAATAGCAGAAAATGCAAACAAGTGAATGTTCAAACTTGACAAACAGATTACTTGTTGCGAATTACTCTTGTTACGTTGGTGTTTTTATCGTAGTACTCTTTGTTTGTTTATCCACAATGGCAATTTATGAAAACTATGAAACATACGATATGCTTAAAAGCATATCACAAGCACACAACTATATATTTTTGACATCCCCGAATTATGCTCAATCGAAATAAAAAATAATATACAGGATGTTCCATTTAAATAATCATAAGTATGGTCCATAACTTGAAAATTATTACACTTAGAAAAAAACTAACTACGCCACTCGATTCTTCATAAAAAACTGAACGATATTCCATTTTTACTTTTTCACTAACTTACATAGCAACTGAGATACGAGAGATGTTTGTGAATTGAAAGTTTTCAATTTCACCCTATATCTCAAAATCTAAGAGGGCTAGCAAAATTCTGTTGGCGGCATCTTTTGTTTCGCAAAAAAGTAGGACACTATCACGAAAACCGCAACTCTCTATCGTTATTAATAACTGAGATACCCTGGCAAAGTGCCCAAAATGGGACACCCTGTACAGTATGGTGTAAGAGAAATGACACCATGCTTCAGTTTCAATGTGTTAAATAATTCGTTTTCATCGTTGTGTTCAGTTATTTTCAACTCTAAATTTTTGATATGGTTTTTTGGTTATTTAAGAAGCAATATGGATCAGTTTTTTTTGTACACTTTGACCAAATAAGATTTTTTATAAATAATTTTATTTCTGATTTATGCTTACAGATAGACCCATGGTGTATTAAATGTTTTTGTTTCTCAATCGCTATATTATTATAGCTATCATCCCTTAACTGCATGCTTTGTATTTCGCGGACACCCTGTATATATATGTATAGTACTGAAAAGTAAAAAGTGTGTAAAGGATGTCAGAAAGCTATGATAAGTCGACGTGAGTTATAATAAACAGACAGAGATCTGAAAACAATTTCGCCTCAAGTGTAGCTAACATAATAGAATAAATACCTATAATTCGAGACTCACTATTTCAAAGTCCGAGTTTTAATATAACGGGATACCTACATCTCAGAATTCAAATAATCTATCTATAACATCGTCATATACTAAAGCAAAGGCAAAAAACTGGGGTGTATCTCTTGGTAAATTAAAAAAAAGTTTCTATTCGTAATATTTTATCTATTCATTTAATTATTATTAATTGCAGTGAGGGTATGGAAAGCTCTGCAAATATTTTAATAAATAGTGAGAACTAAAAATAATAAATAATGCTGACATTGTTTATCTAACATTTATTTCATTTTTATTTATAATCGTCTTATAACATACTGTGGTATGTAAATATCATTAATACACTACTAAATGTCAAATAATTTTTATACGCCTGTCTCCATTACAAATTGCTGAAACTATAAATTAGCTATGATCACTTCCTTCAGTACAGTCTGTAGGTATTCCAAGGTAGTTTCATGGTATTAATACTGTAATCATAAACTGCTGAAACATATCTAAAGTATTATGTAATTATTTACTTATTTATATATTCGTGATATATAATTAGATGGTGGCATAATAGTAATTAATATTTGGGTAACCATTTTATTAACGAATTTCGTAATACTACTTTTCGGTTTGAAAGCAGTGTTTCTTTTCAAAAATTAATTCTTTTTAGCACAAGGTTCGACAAAGAATTAATATTACGTTATCAATATTCATATATTTTTTATGCATCCTTTAAATGCTAATGCCTATTTTGAGTTGCGTTTGGTGGGGAATTTTTCCCATTTGTTGTATGGTATGTTCGCAACAAAAAAATTGTTTATTCCTGAAAGGCAATATCTGTTCACGCGATGTAGGTGGATTATATAAAAACATAAGGAATTTAATTAATCACTGCACCCAACCCTGACGACAAATATTCTGCTTAAAAATTAGGAAGAAAGAGGTTAACCTCGAACGTTTAAAACACAGTAGCATCCTATTAAATTCCAATTAGGTAACGCCTAGGTAAATGGTGTGAATGACGAGTAGTATTAGTTACGTTTGCCGAAATTTACCATGTTATAGGAAACAGAAATGTAATATGATCTGTATATGTAATGAGAATTGTGAGATCATCCAGACATCTCTCATATTTTATTGCTCTAGTTAGGTAAACACTATTCAATGTCAATTTTAAAAGTCTTCTCTTGTTTTAATAATGATTATAATTTGATGATTCAAGAACTAAACTATTTTAATTTATTTAAAAAAAAAAACATGAGTAGGTATATTTTCGGTTGTCTGCCAGATAAACTTGAATAATGGTTTCATTTTGATACCAAATTAAAACATCATAGGATTTGATAATTAAAGAAATGAAAAATTTACAACCAATAGGTACATTGTAATTTGTACTTCTCGAAATTTTTCAAATTAACCTATATTGTGTACGAAGATCGTTTGACAACTAGGTGGTCCAACACAGAGATGGTACGAATTCGGAGGAATCTTTTTTGTAATTTTGTAGAATTACTATTTAATAGGTTAAATATGACAGTAAGAACCAATCTGTCGATTACTCTCTGTTTAATATTATGCCAAAGTGAATGTTCCTTAGCGGTCTTAAAACATCACTCGATCGTGTACTTTGCATTGATACGCAGAAATTGTTACAGGCAAGCATGGTGACATCACGGCACGATCTTATTACAAATCTCAGAGATTTTGAAGCAGACAACTTCATGTCCCTGATCTGGTTAGAAAAGGTCATGCGAGAGTCAAACAGTACTCCCAAGTCACGAACTTCATTCTTTCTAGGAGTTATTTCATCCTCAATTGCATAATGATACACAGTTTTTGAGGAACATCGGTATAAAATATCACAGAACATTTGTCAACGTTTAAAGAAATGTTGTTGCAGGCATATCATTCATCGATAAGGATAAGGTTCGATTTTAGGTTGATGCAGTTAGTAATATTATCAACAACACTAGTATTATCAACAACAATCTTCAAATCGTCTGCATAACTCAATCACGCTTCAACTTTTCCAGCAAATTGTTAATGAAAATATTAAATAGCAGGTGGGATCCCTGCGGTACTCCCGAAGTCGCTGAGAAAGCATTAGAGCTAAAGCCATTGTAAGTACCTAACATACGCGGTTCTGCCTTTCAAGTAGGACTCCATCCAATTGATAAGTGAAGGGCAAAAACTAATGCAATCAAGCTTTGTTAAAAGTGTATTGATATCTAGGGAGTTCAACGCTTTTGCAAATAGAAAAAACTAAGTTAAAGATGGTGATAAAGTACTATCATTTAAAAAATTTATCACCCAATCAAATTAAAGCAGTGCTTCATTCGACAGTGTTGGAGTTCACTCCTTCATTTTCATTGGTAAAAAACTGGGTTGCCGAATTTAGGCGTGATCGTAGAAATGATAATTTGGGTTGGCCTTACGGCTATTTCCATCGTTTATGAATTCAAATGTTCCTACGTTTTGGCAAGGGGTCTATCGTCAGCTTCAGGATAGCTATGAAAAGAACTTTCTAGAATCACACATTAAATCTCAAAATTTTTGGTGCAGTTGCCCTAAGTGTAGTAGTTTTGCGAAAGCGAAATAGATTACCAATAAATCCAGCGTCCAGAAAGTATTTTACGAAGACTGAACACCAAATATTCACACACACAAATCTCACACCACCACCTCGTTGTGTTAAAGGCGCAAATCGCGAATATTTTGACGATTTCGTTCCAGCATATGGAAATTTTCCGCAAGAAGTTATGTTACAGCATTACCCATCTTGCTGTGCAACTCAGCAGATCAACGCAATACAAGAAGGTGACGTCGTTGAGATGTCAGTGTATCTGTCAAACTTGATATATTGCTGGAATCGGAGCAAGGAAGAAGTCTCCACGAAAGCGATATAGACAAAACCAAGCCCGTTAATTTAACATATCCCTGGTGCTTCCTCGAACGGCCTCTTGAGGCGGCTAATCCTTCCGCCAGCGAATCGCGCGAAACGATTCGAATTTGAAAAAAAGGATAAAGACTAGAATCGAGACTAATACCTTTCTTTGACAAACGATTATTTCGCACTGCAACCTGTTGGTGGAGGTCCTGGAGGTACTTCCAACTTAACTTTGGTGATACATAGTTGTGTTCTGTCACAGGTATGTGGCCCTTTCTACAAGTGCAAATCACCTTTTGTGCGTGCCTAGGGGTTTCTGTAAAATGATCGGGACCGTCGGCGTTCGATCTCCTGTCTGTCAAGATTTTACGTGATGTACCTGCAGAAGTTCTTCGTATGATGTACCCCATGACGGATAAACACCACTTATTTTAAAAGATAAAAACTTTAAAAAGCGACGTTGAACACGCCCAACTGGTAGTCTCTGAGAGACATAAAAGAGATACCAGATGATGGAAGCGTATTCCAGTTTAGGCACAACGAAGGAGAAATATAAGGTGTTTAGAAGTGATATACTACTAAAATACTTCTCGATATGAAGGTTAAATGATAGCGTCGGATCGAAAAGAACACAGGTCTTTGTCACTATTTATCTTATAGAGAGCATTGCCACCAATATTGTAAGATGAAATTTACGGATGTGTTTTACATGTGAGGGAGAGAAAATTACATTTGGCTGTGTTAAGATGTAGATTATTCAATTTAGACCAATTGAAAAGTATGTTGATTTTGTTTTGTAGATCTTGCGTATCATTTTGGCCAGAAATACTCGAAAATAATTTAATATCATCGGCATATGCAAGAACAGGGCACGAAAAAGATTGCAGTTGATCATTGATAAATATAATGCATAATAGTGGCCCAAGTTTAGAGCCTTGGGGAACCCCGCTAATAGAAATATACTGGAAAGAGGCAAAGCCATTATAGAAGACGTAGTTCGGTCTATTAGTTAGGTATGATTTAAGTAACATGCAGAATCCACAACAACCAAGAGTGTCTGGTTTATGTAGCAGTAAGCCGTAATCTCTGTCTCAAGGGCGTGAAAAATCAGTAAAAATATCATCTACCAGCTCATGGCGATCCAAATTCTCACTTATATATTGTGTGAAACAAGCCAAATTGGTTACAGTGGAACGACCAGTCATAAAACCATGTTGAGATGGTGCTATAAAAGATTTAATATTGTCATAAATTGTGTCATACAGAACCTGCTCAAAAACTTTAGCAAAATTGTTGAGGATAGATAGTGACCTATAATTTTCTATTTGGGATATATCTCCTTTTTTGAAAATAGGTACTACACGGGCGCATTTGCATTTGTCTGGAAAAGTAAATGATTTGACAGCCAAGTTGATAAGTTTGCAGAGAGGTAACGCAAGAGCATCTCGTAGATTTCCTATTATAAAGCTAGGCACATTATCCTCTCCAGCAGTGCATTTGTTTGGAAATTTTGCCATAATATTTAACAAAACGTCTACGGTGACTGGTTCTACTGTAAATGACGGCAATTCCAGCAATGACTTTGGCTCGTTCAACATACCATTACTTGCGTAGGCATTAAAAAAGGACTTGGCGAATGAATTTACAATTTCTTGCGGATCTTCAATGGGATTTCTGTCAATTAACATTTTTCCAGGAATGCGCGAGGTTCCATGTCGTTCGCTTCGAATAAAAGACCAAGTGCTTTGGTTCTGTTTGAATCATTTCTTCAATTTTTTTACTTAAGTACTATGATTGTAGAATTTAAATCGGGGAGGTCGGGATTATTAGCACGGGGAGTGTGTTTGTTAATATTAATATGCGCAATACATTGCTCTCGGTAGTTCTCGCCGTTAATTGTACCAGTTGTAAAGAATGTTGAAGTTTTTAAACCACACCAGCAAATGTCCCCTAACAAATGTCAAAATGGTTGATATAGCAACACCTATGATGATAAAAATTATGCTTATGTTTACGTTGTAAACGCATTTGCGCGTGGATACTTTATTTCGTGAACAGTCCAGTTATACAGGTCAGCGGTACAATATATACCATATACCTATACATAATGTACATATGTACTTATGTAGCGGCTAGTTGTCAATGTTTGACCATTTTTATAAAGCATAAAATATATCATTTCGGAAATGGTTCTTGATATAATACAGATTTGAGACGGGAGGTTCATATGTTCACGAATTATACGACTTTTAATGTACCTATATTCATAATATATTTTGCTCAGCAAACTGTACTCTACTAATAGGTCTGCAAATTATGATCTTTTTTTGTCATATAATAACCCGGATACTATAGTGACATATTTTATTCTTTAATTTTTTATATATGTCAGAAATTTATAAATATAACTCAAGAACAGCACATCATCTCTATTGTCAATTGAAAAAAATATTTCCTCTGTAAATAAATATTAATTGTCTCGAAAAAACAAATAAAATAGATAAACTGTGACATATATTAGGAATGCGGGAAAAAACTGTAATACGAGCTTCTGAATGGTGTTTAAGATCTAGTTTTCGAATATAATAAATTTTATTAGCTTGTAAAACAATATAGAATATCGATTGAGTATTAGAATGTGGAAGTGCTTTAACTTTATTTCGTTGATAGCCATGATATTTATACATTTTTTAGATTACAGTATAGGTTATTTCTCCTCTCGTTTTGAAAGTTGTCTAAACGCTTTATTTTATATCCTAGTTAGTATTAGTAATTTTGTAGTATTTAATAGTAATTGTAATTCTCGAGTTACTCAATACTTTTACTTTTCTACGTTAATATTGATATGTACATAAAAAACTAACCAGTCACAGTACACGAAATACAAATTTTGGACACATTTCAAAAAATTTACATAGGAATTTACACTTCCCTCTACATGTATATATTTCTGAAACAACGTTCTTTATCGAGATCGATTTGAACCATATCAAATATGTTTCATATGTACATAAAATGTCAACAGAAATGTCATGGCAACAATAAAAGAAATTTAAAGGAGTCTATCCAATATGTATAGGTATTATAAGTAGATAGTAAAGAGGTCAATTTATTGTTCTGGTATATATAGACCCATAATTGTGTAATACCTCGAATTTAACTTTTTTATTTCGATGGATCGTTTTTATATTCCCGGGTTCGGTTGTTTCGAATTTTTGTGCAATTTGCGGTTATGTCTTTAACCACATATGCCTTGTTATTTTGTGTGGCAATTTACAAAACAATTACAACATTACTAATTTTATTATCTGTCAATTTGTGTCGTCGCGTGTTGAAATAAATTAGATCGAATACCGGACTGTTATAAAATTCCGAACGAAACAAGGAAAACCTCAAAAATTTTCTTGAGGAGATGGAGATGATTGCCCTTCCAAGACAACTAACTGCGAGTGGTCAAAATTGTTTAGACATCACCGGATGATGATCCCGGTCTAGTGGGTCCTGTTACAGGTTCAGATTATATGCACACGCGTTCAGATTATAGGTTGTGCTCGTCAATTATTTGCAGCAGTGTATTTTTCATCATATATATCATGGATTTATTTATTCAATTGCAGAAAGTATACTATAGGTTTTTTTATCAAGTTGTGTACATATCTTGTTTGTAGTATGTGCATTCTGTACAGCTCGTTCACTTCCAATAGAATATATTTGGAAAAAATACTACGTCAATGTTGCACACATTTCTTAAAGCTTGTGCGATATGATACTCAGTAACCAATGTACAATGATAATACCTAGCGGTTCTGTCAAACAAACTACATACCTACTAGACAAATATAAAGAAAAATTAACAAAATACATGTCTCACACTGCTAAAGTTAAGCAGCTGTGTACTCGTATATTACCTGTGTGCTTCATGACATAATTTGTATTGCCCACTGTTTTGTCATTCTGGCCTAACACAATCTCTATCTCCTGCAAATTTTAAGCAATGATAAGTGTATTTTCTATGTAGCTGAGGTTACAGTCGATTTTCAAGTTGAGGTGTTGAGCATCCAAGTTTAAATTGTATTTACTTTGGGTGCAACTGTTGATGATGATTTTTACTGTAATTCTTTAAATATATCGCAGAGCGCCTTAGTATTTGCGATACCTTTTGCTAAAGGTCTACTTTGATCTATATCAGTTTAGCTCCCATGTGCATCAAAACGAATACGCTAAAACTGTTTAGCTCAGCCTGTGTGTATTTTATTGATACACAGAACTTTGTGCACATAAACAGATGTGTATCAATTAGCAACATACATATTGTGTATCTTAATATATCGATGTGGTTCTTTGGGTTGTGACAGATGATTTTTTTGTCATTTTGAGTTATATTTGTTTTAAGGACTGGCAATCCTGTAACAAAGTGGTATTTTGTGCGAGGCGCAGTTGTTTTTGGGGGTTAGTTGCTTATTGTTTTTAATCGAAGTTAATGGAAGTTTATAATGCCGAATTCACGAAAAAGGATTCTTCCAGAAGTAGAACTTGCAAACTTGGCGGAACACCTAAGTGATATAAGTGAATATGATGAGTCGATTGACGATTCAGATGCAGATCCTTGGTATACAAATAGTTCTGATTGTGAGTCTGGCTCTATGGCAAGTGGGAATAAACGGGAAAATGGCCATAATATACTTGATGTAAGACAATTTATCCGCAGTTATTTTTTGTAGCTACTATTTTTAACTTACTTTTCTAATTCTTAGAATAACGCAAATACGATGGTGAATGAAAATAGCGATACATCGTCTAGTGATGAGATAGATGATATGGAAAATGGGACATAGTAGACATAGACTTTTCAAACTTGAAGCAGTGATAAACAAGTGTAACAAAATTTTTCAGTCTGCTTTTGTACCGGGCAAATACGTAGCTATGCATTGACGAGTCAATGGTGACTTTCAGAGGGAGGCTTGTATTTTTACAGTGCATTCCTGGTAAAAGCCACAAATATGGCATAAAAGTGTTTAAGTTGTGGGCACAAGGTGGTTTTACTTATAACACAATTGTGGTAAGGAAGACTGCTCTACTGATCAACCGGTGTGCACGACGATATTTTACAGTCAACAAAATTATTTATGACGCAGAGCAGTTCATCGTACACCAAAACGAAATCTCGTGTAAAATTGTGATGTGCTGTGATGCTAAAATGGCTTATGTACTCGACGACGAAGTTTATATAGGCCAAAACTCAACACCATCTAATATTCCTGTTGCCCAGTATTATTGGGATAAACTTACCACTTCTTTTCGAGGAATCAATAGAAATCTTACATTGGACAAAAGGTTCACATCTGTGCCGACGGCAAAAAACCTTTTAGAAAAAAAAATTACAGTTGTAGGTACACCGAAGAAAAATAAAACAGATTTTTTTTTAGGCAGATAAACTCCGCCATGTTTTGCTATAGTGACCAACTTACATTATTATCATATTCTCCACTAAAAAGTAAGAAAAAAAACTGTTATTATGCTGTCGACAATGCATCAAAAAGGCGATGAGTCAAAAACCACCAAATTACCAGAAATTATAGAATTTTATAATTTCACCAAGGGAAGAGTGGACATTTTAAACCAACTGTGCCACACTTATTCTACTAGTAGAAAACCACGCCGTTGGCCATTATGGCTGTTTTATAATTTGCTAAATATTGTGGGATATAACTCGTTGGTACTTTTAAGAGTTTCGAATGCACCAACTAAAGAAATTGTCAGAAACAGAAGAGATTACCTGAAACAACTTGCACTTGATTTTGTGAAACCTCATATGGAAAGTCGCTTGCAAACTTCAACTATGAGGCGTGAACTCCGTCAAACTATATGCAATATACTAAAAGTATCCCCTCCAGTAGAAGTATGTACTAACAAGTCCATCTGCTACCACCGGTAGATGTTCATTTTGCCACAGAAACCAAGACCGAAAATCGAGAATCAACTGCGATATATGCAGAAATTTTATTTGTTTAAGCAGAAGAAAATTTGTCCAACTAGTGCGGAGTGATAATAAAATACTATTTTGCTGAATAAACCCAAATGTTGAAAGTTATTTTAACTTATTTTTGCGTTATATTTAAATAAACTCATTTTTTGACAAAAATTAGCTAACTTTTATTTGGGGTACATCTGGACCCCACTGTAGCAGATTAGAAGTCCTGAAAATAAGTGTAGCGTTCCACGGTTAATCAGAAAACGTTATTAGATACGCATTTACGTAGCCGTAATGCGACACTCACTGTGTATAGCCTACTTATATAACTGGCATTCAAATGTAAGATGCATTAAAATGCAGCCTTGCTAATAATGGCAATTACATATATATGCCTTCTCAATGCACAGAAAATGTTTAATACACCCACTTGATATAAAAATGCATTAATCTTCGTATTTGTAAGATTAATTTTGAAGATAACTATATTAGACAGTAACAATTAGCTTTAAGCAACCTGCATTTTTTGTTTATTCCAATCATAATGTCTACCAGCATGAAATGTAAAAAAAATGAAACGGTAATGTATTGCAATATATGTCTATGATGATGCAAAACGTGAATAATAAAACACTTACGACGTCAGACGTCTTCCTACTACAAAATTTCCATAAATGCCTTTATGTGATTGAAAGTAGATGAGATCAGAAATAAATCATAAGTTAGTATAATTGGGCAATGAAAAGTTGGTGTAAGATTGGCAGCAATTATTTTCGAAAGTGATATATTGATATCAAATAATTTAAATTTTTTACAGGAACCTTGAAGAAATAAACGGTTGTTTAGATGTGCCTGTTACATTAAGAAAAACTTTACACTATAGGTGTGGCGTCTTCGTTGTTTAGCATTAAGTTGAATTAGTTTGATATATTAAATCATCAATAAAGATTATACCGTAACACAATGATAAAAAAGTAATGTAGCAGGTTGATCTTGAAAAATCATAACAGGAAATGACATCAAATAAAGTTGAAACAGCGATTTTGAAGACGTTAATATCGCCAAAATGGTCCCTAATGGTTTTATAGAAGATAGGACTATTAGTGACTTTATAACATGTATTAGATGTAGGTGTTAAAATTTATGCGGCACGAGACCTTGAGTGGACGAACATCTTTGTTAAATTAGGCAGGTATGCTTAGTAAAATAAAAATTTTATGAAGCACGTATAATAAGGTGTGGTTATAAAATTTATTGATTTTGCGTAAATTCAAATTCCTAACGACAACATTATAACAGCACTATTATACAAATCTTTTTCAGTGTAAACCACAATATATAATTTACACGTCATTAACGACACTAAGTAGTACTTACAATAACGAACGTATTGTTTAAAATGGCATATAAACATTGGCTTAAAAAATATAAAGTGTTTATCCTGTATCAAATTACATACTTTGCTCGTTTAGTACAAAAGATTATTATCATATTGATGGTGATATTTTGTTAATAGGGAATTTAGTTCCGTATTATAATTGTAGTGAATGTAGTCTTCGTCTGCATCTAATTATACTCACAATCAGTAATATTAGAAATGTTATACCCAGAAGGAATCGTTTGCTTAACTTGATTTTTTGGCAATCTGATAGTTTTACAGTAGAAGCGAAACAATAACATTTGCAAAAGATTTTATTAACATGTCACACGAAAAAAAGTTAATAATGTATTTGGCTACCCCGTAGCTGTATACACTCCTGTATAGATCTAGGCATCAATAAAATGAGATGTTCGATATCTGCTCTTGCCCCCTTGCTCCAAGCAACTTGAACTTTGTTGATTAACTGCGCCAAACTTTGTGGAGGAAGGCGCAAAGTGGTGCAAATATAGTCATTTTGATGCCAAAAAATCAAGTTGAACTTCTTCTGGGTGTAACACTTCTAATGCTACTGAGTATATTATTATGCTTTACTACAGTTTGAAGCCGGAAAGAGAAAATTACAGTTTGAAGATTAGTTTCAAAGATTAATATCGACGACATTCTTCGCAAAACTCAATGAAAACTGTATCCCAAAGCCAACAATGAAACATGCAAGAGTTTTATTGTTATGGGTAGAAGTTTTTTTTGTATAAACCACACCACCAATAATAATATTTGTCATTTTCAAATCAAATCACTTTTTGTCAGGAAGTATGGCATCAGAAACGTCTGCTTTCATATAAGATTATCCTCCGCGGATTTGGTTAAGCTACACAGGGTAGAAACTTTTCAAAAAAAAAAATTGTTCAGTAACTAACGAATGAGGATTGCTGTCGTGGTAAAACTATACAGAGTCAAGCACTTATAAAACGCGCAAGGACACAAATGTTAGCTTGTCTGTGTATTACTGGTGCCGCAAAACCAACGCCAAAGGCTGCTATAGAAATCTTGCTAAAACTGTCGCTCATGGATATTTACATGAGGGAGGAGGCAAGAACGGGGACACGTAGACTGAAATGTGGTGAATGTTCGAGAACCCATTATACTTGCGGCATGCCAGAAGAACGACTGAAATCACAAACTCTATCTTTGTAATGGGCGGTGATATAATGATTTCCAAAACTCCCAGTAGGTCCTAGATTGGGATGAGTGGGGAGTAAAACAGAAACCTGGAATTCGAAACCAGATCTGAATCATGCGACTCAGTGAAATCCTGAATCATAAAGAATATACATATTGCTGGGAGAGGGGGAGAGGGAGGAGGGGTGTTTATTGAACAAATTCAATGCGTATGTTTGTTCAGTGTGCAGTGCCAGTATCCAGGTGCTCGTAAGCATCCTTAGCTTGGGGTTGCTTACAAAGACAATTTTAGGGACTCTTTCCTAATATGGATTAATACCAAAAATATGACAGGGTCTCATGCCAGTGCATTCCATTGCATTCAAATACTCAGGTATACCTGAGTATTGGAGCACTATTGCCAATAATAATAATAATAATAAAAATAATAATAATACATAATAATAAAAAAGGCAGTTGAAGTTCTGTCTAATATGAGATGCTTAATCATTTTTACAGCCGGTATTTACAAACTATAACTTAATTTCTTATTGCTGCTTGGCCACATTTTTTTAGTTCGTCAATATGAAGATTGTAATATTTATCATTACGAATTAACAATACGAACGAATAATACAACTAAACTAACTAAACAAAACGGAACTTAATGACTTAAACATAAAGTTACTTTTAAATTCCATTTAGGCATCAAATTAGTAAAGTAGGTACCTAATTATAATATTTGATTTAACAGGCGATTGCATAATTGCCTGGTATTTTCCTGAATGTTGAATAAATAAAACAAATGATCTCGAGCAGCCACCTACACTCAACAGTTTATACTACTTGGTTTCATTGATTTTCATAAGATGTCGTTTTACAATGCTTTTTTGCTTTGTTTTCAGATTGTTGTTTATTCTGTTAGGAATATATTAATAAATGGTAAATATAATAGGTAATAAAAATTAGATATTGCAAGTTTTCTTACGGTATATAGGACCTAGTTTCTCCTTGGTGCAGTAATATTTTAATCTTTTGTAAATGTTGTTGCATTTACTTTATCTCCTAGTTGATTTAGGATTTGACAGAGAAGTTGACAATGTGGTATAAAATACTATTTCATTTTCTTATAAATATATTTACATGTAAATAATATAATATATTTTCATAAATGTATGGTTTACAGATAAAGTAATGTAGCTTTAAAAGCGAGTGTAGTAGCACCCACTATTGATAAAAGAAAAACAGTCTAAAATTCTGGTTACAAGACAATATAAAATATGTAAAAACAACGCTTAACAATCCACATACATACATACACGCTATACAGGGTAGAAAGGAATTAAATACTGGTTGAAATCATTTTACTATTCAGCCGAATATTTTGGTTAGGTACCGTTCCTTCTTCGGCACTGCTAACTCACTTGTTCGCATTTGGAAAACAAATTGTTACTTCTTCAACTATTCAACGCCAATTGCGTTTCTTAGAGGTACTTTTCTCAAATTCGTTGATAGCATCGGCCTTCCCCTTAGCGGTCACCGCTAAAGTACACATAAAATGCATAAAATATTTGGTTATGCTTTTTTTATTAGACGCGCTATTTTCTATATGTATAATGTATGCAAAGAGATTTTCATACATTTTTTCTTTAATTCGTTTACAGAAAGACGATATATGTACATACATATGTAACATAGCTAACGTATAATAATAAATGAATTTAAGGAATATATAAATTGAATTAAGGGTTATTACATAGCTATGTACCTACTTACATATGTATTAATAGCAGCTGCAGGAAAATTATACATGCACATATGCATATACATACATACATATGTACGTTGTTTAGATTGAACTTGATAAGCTGGTCATACACGATACAGTTTGCCGGAAGGCAGGCCTTCCGGCTATCAATCCGGAAGGCAAACGGCACCGTTAGTGGCTACGTCTGCCGGAAGGCGAGCCCTGAACTCTCAGCCTCCCGAAAAACTGTCAACACTTAAAATTTTGCCTCCAGGTTTTGCTTATCGCATATAAGTCGTAACGTGTATGTGCGAGTTGTGGGTATAGGCCGAGAGTTATGCTGATTACTGTATTGAGCTTCATCCATGCGCAAATAATTTCTGTAATCATCAGGTTCCAATCGTAATTCAATTATTAGGTCGATATGGAAATTTTCTTGTCGATTTTTTAACCACTGTTTCATCCATTTTGAATGCTTGCGCTTCATCTTTTTCTCTTTATTATTTTTCGGCAGTAGTGCAACTGCCAATCCTATTAACATTAGATCATCTTTCAAAACACTATCGAAGATTAGGGATTTTTTCAATGAAGATGCCTGGCCTGTACGTATGTTAGAGTCCGATTATTGTAAGAAGTGATGCATGTACCTCACGACTAAGATGCGCGAATTGTGCTTACCATTGGCATTTTACCTAATAAATTTTAAAAAAGGGTGTAACGCAAACATTATTGCATAACCTAGAAAAATTAAGTAGAAGTACATAAGAATTATGAATTCATTATTGTTTTTCGAAATTATTGCAAAGTAATCAATAAAAATGTAAATTTGTCAATGTTTACTTCTCTAATTGCGTATATCTAAATATTTCCACTAATAACACACCCAATGCAATAAACCATACGACAGCCAACGGGTTCATATCAATAACGTCTTCCAATGGACATACTCTAGCCGCCGGGCGACTTCGATTACCCAGTATTGCTATAACCAAGGTCGCCCGACGGCTAGAGTACGTCCATTGGAAGGCATTATTGATATGAACTCGTTGTCTGGGGGAGACATTACTTTAGAAAGAGAGTGTACGTCTAGCATCGCGAATTCCATGACAATGAACTCTCACCCAGTAAACAAACTTTAATTTTCGCGCAGTTATTTTTAGTAACTTCAACGTTGAAGCATGAAATTACCAACAAATTTATATAGATTACAGATTCTTTTTATACGTTTATGTTGAAGTTACTAAAAATAATTGCGCCATATTTGAATTTTGTTTACTGGGCATGACCTGGACATAACCTAGTAGGGAAAACATATGGCAATAATACGTACCGCCATTATGACGTGCCTCGTTTGTTATCTTAAACAGATTATAGAACTCATTCCAAATAATTAACTTGATAATTAAACTAAAACAACAGATGACAGCACTAATTATGTGTGCATTCAGGAGAAGTGAAGGAGTAAAAGTCGTTACGAAACACTCTGCAGAGCTTGGTACATTTTGAGTAGTGATACCTATAATATAATGCTCTGTAGTAGCACCTTAGTGTTGGCTTTCGCTCAATAAAGCTAGTGCCAGAGAATAGAGTTCAGCAAGTAGTCACATTAAAGCTCGTTATGAGTTTGATTTATATATGACTGGGAACACCAAAAGTAAAACCTCAAATCCTGATGACTGACATTCATGCACAAAAATATTGCGGAGTTAACTTAGTCATCCTGCAATTTACAAAATCACGCTTAGAAAAATGCAGGGAAAGTAATTATTTAATTTTGGAGGTTATGATAATGTAAATATCAAATATAGTATTTAGTGTAAATTAACGAAAAACGATGATTGAAATTCAGTGTAAGGGGCTATTTTCAGTTGTTGGTGGGAAGTTTGAAATCGGGTTATTTTTACTTGCAATAATTTTTGTGAGGAATGATTATAAATAAGAATTTATTAGTGGAATATTAACATTTAATTATAGACTAGTGGACGAAGAGTAAGTGACAGAAATTACGTGTTTAATAAAAAAAATATTATTTTTATTTTTTAAAGTAATGTATTTCAAGAGTTATAAACTTTTTCGTCCACTACATATGAACGGGAATAAACACGGCATACATTAATAAAAACAATTGTATGCTAAATAAAAAAGATTATTGCAAGAAACGTATTTGTTAGTAAAACAGATAACTGTAGATGAGGAGCACATGAGGACTTTCCTAATGGTTTGGCAACTTCCTAAAAGAGGGACACATTATCGCCGCGGTGTTTGGGCATTGCCAAACTAATGATTTGTAATCTTACGCACACGAAAATTGCGACGATTGCATACACATGCACATAGAGTTTGTAGATTTTCTCTTGTACAGAGTGAGTCCAAAAGAATGAAGACAAATTGAATTTCCCACCAACTTTTATTCCTTAAAATCGACCAACTTGTGGTTTACTCATAGGCGATTCTATAAACATTTCGAAGTGGGTGCATTTAATAAGATATTCTCTATTAAACAAAATAATCTTTTCTTTAAACTATAATACAAGAAACATGATGTTATTATTATAATTATAGGAAATGTATAAAATGACTACCATCACACCAACAGAACGACTAAGATAACAGAAAATCATAATAACGCCAAACGTCTACGAACACGAGCCAACTATGCAAATGCTGTAAAATAGAAGGAAGTATTTTTTTAATAGCATTACAGCCAGTTTGACCAACCTATACAAAGAAATATAAGGCGGGAAATTCAACTTGTCCTCAAACTAATTGGCTCAGTATGTATACTATTATTACGCCTAGGAAAATGCAAGTAATTTTTCACTTTAGCAATGGTAAAGCAATGATATTATGTCTGTAAATAAGTCAATTGGAAATGAAAAATTAAGAGAAATGCTGTTATTATATTGGACAATTTCCCTAAAAATTTGTTTTGGTATTGATAACATCTTACGAAATGCGGTGAAATTGTGACGGAGTACCAGCACTAAGAAAGTTTCTTTTGTTCGATATACGCACAAAAAGATATTGCTATACTTTTATTAAACATAGTTTTGAAAATACCATAGAAAAATAAATAAAGATTAAAGTATCTCACACAAATTATCAGTCTGTATCTTTTTATCAATATTGACGCCGCACTATATTATATACAAAAAATTAAATAAAACAAAACGAAAATTCCTATCAGGCAAAATATCTTCAAAAGTATTGAACGCAGAGTAGATACGTAAATAGGCATGCAGCAATTACGGCAATTCGAATTTCACTTTCTACCTGTTTATACCCCTTTCTACCCCTTCGCGCCTCTTTCTCAACATTTGTCATTATGTCACGACCGTGCTATCTCACTTTGTATATTGCCGTCTTCTTTCATCTCGCAGTATGATCGACAACTGGTACTATTAGTTCCCTCTGTTATCCAATTTATTTGTAAATATACTGGTAAACACACACACACACCCGACGTTAGCTTAGGGTGTACTCGCTAGGAGTGAAAATAGAGCCTTAATGCTATAATACTATTAATGTCAAATAATTTAGCGAGTTTTTTCATTGTACCAGTTAGGTACTGTAAATGTAAGCCGTATTCACCGTTGTCACCTTCGTAGGATAAGAAGACATTCCAGTAATATATACATACTTGATCTTTAAAGTGCACTTTCCTAAAAGTATCTTGATTATGCAAGATTAATATTATGAGCTAGCTATCATTTAGTAGTATCGATAGAAGGGTTAAGAAATATTTATACTGGTTGTTCTAATTGGATTTTAGTCTGATTTTATTAATTTTGAATGAAAACTCATATTCGTATTCATTCTTAAAATCTATATCACTATAATTTTCACGTGTTGTAATAGATGATATGAAGGTAAAACCTGTATATTGGGTCAACTCCAATTTTGGAATTCAGGAACCATTAACGACCATATCCTCAATTAAACGTGACATTTCTAGATTTAGAAATGTGTAAGAGACATAAAAATGTTCTAAATTCTTTTAATTTAGTCTTGTAGTCTTGTATTTCGCAGATATGTATTTCGATTAAGAGATATTAATATATAGAAATTCAATATAATATTCGGCATTGATGTAAGCCTAAATCCATAGAGCTTACTTTAGTAATATCAAAGTCTAAATGATAGCCAAAATACAGAAAGATATAAATGGTTTATCAAAATAGACTGTTAAAAGATATTACAAATGGTGTGTGAATTTTCGTAGTAGTATCTTCATGGCAATGAGATACATACGTAATGAACAAGGTAAACTCATTTCAGATATTTAGTTTAAGAAGAACAAACAGATGCAGATCAATTACAGTTCAATCAAGGATGGTGCTATTGTCGTATAACTATATTTCAATAACCATACCTGTATAGGTGTCCAATTCTACAGAGTTAGATTATTTTTAGGTAGTACTGAACCTCCTAGATAAAATTGAGGGTGCCACTCTTACGGGTGTTGCTACTTTCTTATTTGCATGATTCTGTAGTGTATGTTAATATTATATATTTTTATCTTGTGGTGGTGGTGCCTACATAACTTCTAACATATGTGCACATTAACCTCTTAAATTATTTATTTTAATTATTTATTAGAATTTATGAATGTACTATACTTATGTATTATCTAAGGACTCCAAGTCTATGCTGATTTTGCTATTTGTTTGAGTAAGCCATACCATAAAATTCTACTATATTCAACTAGGATTTCTTTTAGAGGTTCTATAAAGTATTGCTCAGAAACTCTGACAGCAATTTTAAAAAACGTGATCAACAAACAAAACGATCTTTTGCCAAACCAATGGATGATATTCTGATAATCCAAGTAAAAAAGATTCCATAGACAAACTAAGTCAGATTGCAACTAATAATATTACATACGAGGGCGTATTTTTATGTTATCTACCTAGTCATGGAAAGAAGCACAACAACATTAATACATTTATTCCATCTTTCTTGTAGTTGCCCTATACCATCAGAAAAAAATTGGTTTCGTAATCCTCCAAAATATTCTTCAATAGCTTATTTGAGTTCTTCATCAGAAGCAAAACGCTTTCCCCAGAGATGCTTTTTTTAAATTTTGGATAAGAAGAAGTCTAACGGAGCTAGGTCGGGACTATAGAGTGGATGCCTTAACTCTACAAACGCATATTCATTTATTATCTGCTGAACGTTGGTTGCGTTATGAACCCGACAATTGTCGTACAGCAACAAGTTTTTTTGTGGATAAGAATGCGCACGTTTTTCCTCCAGAGCGGTTTTTAAATTTTTAATTGTGTTTCCGTAGGCCTCTCCATTTATGGTAGACCCTCACGGCATATATTCAATAAGCAAGACTGCTTCAGCATCCCAGAAAACAGTTGCCATCAGTTTTTTTTTTCCAGAAAATTATGCCTTGGCCTTTTTTGGTGGTGGAAAGCCCTTAGGAACCTGGATTCTTGTGTAGTAGGAGGGGCCCAGTAATATACCATTCTCGGTGATAATTCGAGATAAAAATGTTTTGTCCCTCTTCCAACTCGATCAAATTTGCTTGAGAAACATCTTTCCTGTACAGTTTTTGTTCAGGTGTAAGCAATCTGGGTATCCACCGTGCAGACACCTTCTTCATACCTAAATCGTCATGCAAAACTTTGACGACGCTTGTTTCAGATATACAGACTACATTGGCAATGACAGAGATCGTCCGGACTTTCGATATCATTGATTGACTCTCGGCCCCATCAAAAGAGTTTAGACCAATATTTTACGTGGAAATAAGCTGGTGTATCTTCTATCGTACATAGATTCGATCTGATTTTTTTTCTGTTTGTGTTATTAAAGCTGCAGTTTGTAACGCACTTGTTTCATTATATTTGATATCATTCCTGCAACTATTGTTATTTAAATTAAAGCAGGCTCCATACATCTTATATACACATTACAGGTGCTGTAGAAAATAAATGAGCAAATAAATAAGAGATTTATTTTTCAAAAAGAAAATAAGATAAAATAAAAAATTTAGTCTCAAATTAGTTGCTTTAGACTACTTTCAATTATGTGGATGAAGACCAACTTGGAGATTGTACTCAGGATGCTCTACTTTGTGCTCGCCGGTTTTGATTAAGCTAAAAATAAAGAAAAATTTTTTGAGTTACTATGCTAACGCATATTATTTAAATTTATTAAAAAAATTCCAATACACAACATTATTAGAATTAGTATTGAGGTTACTAATTTAGAATTAATAAGCTCATGTAATGTTTTTTCAAGATTGCAATTTAGCTTAAATGGGGCAACTCTGTTTAAAGCCGTTACTATCGCAACAAGCTGTACGGAAACCCGAATCCATATCTTTAACAGTGCATCGAAAAGCACGTTAGCTCCTCTAAGCATTAATAAAAAAATATTGGTGTGTACTCACTTCCATCTGTATGGTCCGCCTCCTCTAGCTGCGGCAGTAGGAGCCACGGTGAATGGACGTACAGTAGCAGCCGGACGTACTGGTGCAATAGTTACAACTTTCTGTGGTGGTGGTGGAACAAATGGCTGTGGAGTAGGTTGCAACCTCTTTTCTGGTATGTGATAATGGTATCCTCCGCTTGGCGGACTAGGTGGTGGCGGTGGAGGTAGATATTGTCTCTGTTCATGGACGTAGGGATTATCCGCGTGTTCGTAGGGCTGATGAGGAACATCAACGTGTTCGTATGGACTATCTACGTGCACGTAGGGAACGGGCGGTATATGGTCATGTTCATAAGGATCGTGTGGAATATGTTCATGGATGTAAGGGTTGTCAACATGAATGTAACGGCCACTGTCGTCGTGAATGTAGTGACCAGAGGTATCGTGATAATAGGCACCGCCTATTGCATTGCTACCTCTAAGGATCTCGCTTATGTCCGCATTCGTAGCAGAAATAACTACTGCTAGTAACAACTGAAAGTATATAACAGCATTTAATAATTAAAGCAAAACAGTTCTTTAAACGCATTTCTTAATTAGCATCATTATAAACATAAATCTGTCAAATTTGGCCAGTGATAAATAAATAGAAATGTATTTCTGTTGCACACGAAATTACAAAAAAAAGAAATGAAACCATTGTGTATTGATGTTCAGATGATGACTCAGATTGTGTGAGTCGCACTATTCTTGAAATAATTCGAAGAAAATACATTTAGGAAGTTATTTTTTATATTTCACTACTGGAGCAATTTTTTCTTTTTTCAGAAAAATCCTTGGACTATCGTTTTTTTCAGACGAATAGGAAAAAATTGATATATAGAAGAGTTCGTAATACTGGTTCCAATTCATTCTGCTAAGAATAAGTAAATGAAATAGAGGGCGTTTACCATCTGCGTAAGGGATGGATTGGTTAGGCTAACGCCTCATCCTCCTGAAATTGAGGAAACCTGGGACAAGCCCCAAAATGGCTTGCAAAGGATGTTCAGCTTTATGAAAAGATTTAGCCCATAGCCCCCATACCCAGAGCGAATGGAACTATTACACTATCTCGAAACTCAATAGCAACGCCATGAAATTGTACAGTGATGGCTCTAAAGAGACAGAGAACTGGAATAAAGATAAATAGGCCTAGAACCAAATATTGC
>SMLS01076505.1:0-21583 GCA_004785975.1 Popillia japonica
TGAAGGGCAAGAACATTTTTGCGAGATAAGTAAAGCAATACTGGCGAAGCTCAAAAGAAAGGCAGAGAAGAGAAAATCCAAATACTGAAAGAATCTCCACGGTATGAGGCAAGCTGAAACTTTTCTGGTAGCATATAACCTGAAGAGATCTTGGAAATGCACCAACGTCAGGCAAAACAATATTCGTATTTTGACAGGGATCCTATTAGGCCACTCCAAAGTGAATAGATACCCAAGCAGGCTTGGAATAACAAAGGAGGCCGAATATATATTTTCTTGGGAAGAGAATAAAACATCTATCCATCTACTCTCAAACTCCTCTGTACTTTTTACTCAAGGGCCTTGCACCTAGGAGCATATAAAACTGAAGAGGGAGAATTACCAAATCTGGAGCCTTCCTATATGCTGCACTAGATAGATCTTTTAGGTCGCAGTGCATCATTACTCTATACTACATACATACATACATCCACATATTCTTGAGCTAGATAACCTAGATAATGACGTTAGCAGTAAAAAAGTAGTAATAATAGATTTGTAGGAATGTTTATCATTCCCCTTTACAAAATAGAAATACAGAAACATACAAATGACATGTGCAATCCTAATGTTAACGATAAGCTAAAAATGGCTATACATTTTTTCTAAACGGAAAACGCAGGTCGATATTATGCATGCCCGGATTGAGAGACAGTTGAGAAATAGCCCTCAGTTTTCTCTTATAAGATTAGAAACAGCTGACCACATTTTGTGGTCCAACATTCTCTGTTATTAGTGTAATAGTTTGCTTGCAAAAGTTTTGCAACAGTTGCTTATTTGTACAACTTTAGCGGATATCCTTTTCAGAGTCGTAAATAACATGGTATAATTCACTTTTTTTAAATTTCTATAACAGCTTTTAGTAAAAACTGCAAATATTTCACTGTAAGGAAGACTTTGAACAATCAAATTCTGAACAGGTTGATTTTGACAAATCAACAAAATGAGTGTCTGAGGTAGGTGACGTCAATTGCTAAAGTGTGTAAGTAACAAAGAACTACTGAAATGTGTTTCCAAATAATATCAGTCAAATTTTGAAAAGTTAACTCGTACCAATTGACAAAAATCATTCAGCGATATAATATCAAATACCACATCTATTATACAATATTGGTTTTATGAAATCAACGCTAAAATTAGTTAATTTTGTCTTTAGTATTATCTATATGCTTCCAAGAAATTTATTTTCCAAAAATTAGACGAACGGGATTTAATATTGTTTGTCTTTGAGATTCAGATATACTAATACTCTTTGAAATCAGATTTTAGATGTTGAAGGTGTTTCTTGGAATATTACAATCATTGTATTTCTGCAAAGAAGACTTTCTGATGTGGTCAGGCATTTAAGGTTTGGCTGATAGTTATTTTAACTAGCAAAATGTCAAGTTGAAACTTAAATTTTAGACCCAGATGGACATACAACACAAGTTCAGTGTATTTTTCTACTTTTAGGTCAATTCAAACACAAGTATGTTAAATAAAGAAAGACCCATAATAATATAAAAAACAACACTTACTTAACTTACATACTTTGAATTACGGTCTATTTAAAGCTTAGTCATGGTGGTATAAATTACTTCCACTACAAAAATGTTAAAAAAGTATTTATTATTAATGTTTATAAATATTCTTTGCAAGGTATGTAGATATATGTACATATTTATTAATTTTACATTAGCAAAGAATGTTTTTACTGAAATGCCTAAAAATTCTGGTCTTATTCGTTTAACAAGTCACAGATTTAGAAAAAAGACACGACTGATTTACATCAATTTACATTAATTACTTATCATTTAAATGGTTTCTGTATCTATAAATAAGTGATAAATTTTTAATCTTGTCTAATGCTTATTGAAAGTACACATGAGAGATATATACGAATATTCTGGCAGATTTTAACATTTGAGATACTACATTTTCCTACTATTTAGAATAGCAGTGAATCAAATTCAACATTATTTATGTTTATTGCTTTGAACATTCCTCTTTGGCACCTGGTTAAGCTTATATCTAATTTTAATAAAGGATCTCAGTATGACATTTCATGTTCACTCCAAACGCAGTAAAAATTAATAACATACTGGAGAAAATATTTCATTCTAATGAAGCAGTTAAGGTTAGATTATGTAATTATCATCCTAGCTAATAAACATTGATTTCATTAGGAACTTTGATGTAGATTTCGTTGTGATTTAATTCGACCTTACCTTAGTTGAAGATGTTTTAATAATTTAGTATAAATTAACAAATATGTATAATTAGTGGAATCTAGGAATGTAATTTGGAAATATTCTGCAACGTACATAAGTACATATGAGGTTATAATTCGATTTTTTAGAAACTAACATTAAAATTTGTTTTTTTTTAATATGTATATATCAATATTTGAAAATCAAAGTGCTCAGCTTGAAATTGTGTTCGAAGATTTAGTTTTTTGTATTAAATTAAGAATACTGTATCTCTCAGTTTTTTTAGAATTTCTTTAAATACCATTCAACCTTAATGAACTCTAATTTGTTGTAGCAGTTACACTCTTATGTTAGTAAGATATTGTATTAATAATTATATGTGTAAAACAAAGTTAATCTGGCTTGAAAATAACGAGTATAATTAAAAAAAAAAATATTTTAATTGACACAAAGTTAAAGTACGAAGTTATTATTAAAATAGTTTTTATTGAAATAAAATGGAGAAAAATTATTTCCTCACTTCACTATATTAATCTATCTATTTCCATTGTTTACACAAATATAACAAAAAAATTAGAAATAAGAATTTAGAAATTTAGAAACAAAATCGAATTATTAAAAAAAACATTAATAATTTATTTTCTGCTGCAACGATAATCCAACATGGCTGGCAGGCACTATTTAAATTAATTATATAATTAAATTGTATCACTGCGATAATTTATTGTAGGTAATCACTATTGCGATCGTAGATGGC
Organism: Popillia japonica; assembly: GCA_004785975.1. Classification (NCBI taxonomy): domain Eukaryota; kingdom Metazoa; phylum Arthropoda; class Insecta; order Coleoptera; family Scarabaeidae; genus Popillia; species Popillia japonica. The sequence goes on from SMLS01076505.1 coordinate 2,986, forward strand.
GCATTTATGATAAATCTGCTCACCCACTTACCAACACTTTCATGTTGTTAGATGATGATGTGTGTGTTGTGGACTTGACTTGACACTGTATGATTAGATTCGCAAACCGCCCGGACCTTTATAACCACTATCAGGATGTGTTCAGCGTCGAAAAAGCAGGCAGGAGTCGTGCAATGTCACATTGCACAAGTAAACCAGTTTTGATGCTCCTGTAATGTGGTCTCGTATTTCGGTGATTGTTATAATTTCGGTGTTGGATTACAGTTCATTGTCATGCATTTGAATAATAAATTAAGATATTTAAATGCATGCAGATATTTCAGTTTGTTCACACTGAACGTATGTACGTATACATAGAAATATTTTACTTTATATTGAAAAGGTTGTATTTAAGGATACAATTTAAACATTTTTGAGCTATCAAGAATTGTCGAGATGTCTGTATATCCTGATATTTTGAACATGATACCGTAAATATTTTTTAAGCTTACAAATTGCAGATTTTCTGATGCAGATTTATGTAATTTGGAGTATCTTGCTTGGTAATAGTATAAGATCGTATTTTTTAATTCTCATATCATAAAATAATAAATAATAATCCAAGCGTTTTCATCTTTGGTATGATATTTCAATGTTTCACATTTGTTGCACTTGTCAACCACAATTAATTTTAGATTTATTTCAGATAACGAACAGCTGCATATCATGCAAAGTAGTCTGCGTGCAGTAGCAAGAATTTTCTCCTAACTTTAATTTATGACACTATTTTTTTCAAAAGAGAGAGAGAGGTATACTCATTGCTTGCAATAAAGCTCATAAATGCTCAGTTTTTGCAATGGCAGCTACAGCAATTTTTAACCTGCATTTCTATTTAAGATTATCCACCACTGTTTAATTTTGACAACCTTACGATTAGGTACCGCAAATGTATTGCTCAATTAATTGCTGTTGAATTTTGACAACCTTACGATTACCGCAAATATATTGTTCAATTATAATAATTATATCGAAACACAGTCTACTGTTTTTAATAACAAATGAAGTAAGAAAAGAAATAGAGAAAAACCTATGACTGTATAAAATTTCTTCTTAAAAAGAATTGAGCCAATAGCGTTGGTCTAGTTCTTATCTGTTGTCTATAAATAAGAAAAAAATAAAAATATTTGTCTTCAATATTTTTCATTCCATAACTTCACACATTCAATAGATTACTGCCAAATATTATTGCCAACTATTTCTTTTCTAATTTTATATTTGAGTTTTGAGATAGGAGTGATCTGCTTCTAGTAAAAATTGTAAAGTTATTCTTTCCCGGAAATATTGTTATTTAGAGTGTGAACCCAAACAGATTGAAAACGTGAAAAGAGAACTTCAGGATGAAACAGTATGACACACCGTTCAATAGTAATTTTATGAAAAATTCAGTAATATGAAGGTTTGTTTGGTTTCTTTTAAGTTTGGCAATTAATTAAAGAAAAACAAATTGAGCAATGGAGCTGTTAAGAAAAGATTCTCGTTGGCAGAATGTTTTAAAATTTCCATTTATTTATCCAATTTAGACGTTTGTGTAGAATATGGCAGATAAATAAAATTCCAATCTAAAACACAATTTAGGTTTTATCTCGATGAATGGATATTTTCTTGCGACACTTCAGTGTAGCTCAAAACCATTTTCAGACTAAAATTGTATTCAACTTTCGAAACAGACATTGTTCCATGTAAAATATGGCATGTATTAAGATTAGGTAAAATCAAGTTACAAATAAAATCTAAAATAGCAACATTTAATTACAGAAATCAGGTTGTCAAAAACATATAATAGCTAAACTTTTTATGTGTATCACAATTTTGTTGACCGTATCAAATAAGTCTCCATACACTCGATAAGATTTTCAATTTATGTTGTTAACTTATTGTTAGTTAATGTCTTGTCTATCGAGAAACAAATATTACAGAAGGTATTTAGGAAGTCCATAGACACATGATTTGAAGAAAAACAACATTTTATTCTAACAATTACAAATTAAAAAAATCCATGATAAAGAAATATAAATTCAAGCAGAAACAAATTCGATACAGACAGTCGGTAATTCATGTATAAAGCGAACAAGTTTTTCGAGTAACTTGTGTGACCACCCTTGGCTTGTAATACTTTCAGCAGACGTTTTTTTATTCCATTCACCAGTTTTTGTTACTGTTGGTTCGATTGAATTGCATTCTGTTAATATTGCTTCCTTTAACTGTCCTTTATTTTTAATCGTGTGTGTCCGAACTCTTCTCCCTATTTCATCCCATAAATATTCAATAAGATTCATGTCTGGGGACTAGGGTGGTATCTGCAGTTGTCTTTTTAGCTTGAATATTAACTATTCTTTGACAAGCTTTGCCGGGTGCTTATAACTATCTATCGCTATCTTGTTGACATGACTGAGATACATGACTCCTAATCCCAAATTTTCAGCACTAGCGTATAATTTTTTTTGTAAAATTTGTAAATACATGTGTTGGTCTATTATGCCCTCAATGACAACTAAATTGCCAACATCCGCTGTGCTCATACACACCCATACCAGAACGTTACCGCGACGATATTTTACTGTCGTGAACAGATTTTTCACTTTGAGATGTTCATTTTTCTTCCGCCAAACCGCTCTGCTATCCAATCCAAGAAGTTTAAATTTAGATTCATCATTGAATACTATCGACTCCCAAAATGAAGGTTTGTTGCAAATGCATTTCTGCAAATTCAAAACGAAACGTCCTATTCGTTTTACTAATGAACAGTTTTTTCCGAGAAACTCGTCCATGAAAACCTGATCTGCCAACATTTTTATCACAACAGGTACACTAGTTTTAGGATTTTCACTAATACCTAGTTTTTAAAACAACGCGTTTTCTAGGCCCATCTGAATGTTGTCTATTTTCACAAGTTTGCAACAATTCGAGGCTATTTAGTATATAAAATGTGATTTATCAATGTTTTTAGCTATTTTTCTTAAAGATTCTTTCTGTTGTCTCAAGCAAATAATTAATTTTCGAATTAATTGTGGCACCTACATCTTCATACAATAACAATCAAACCACATGTTGTAGTGTCAATATTTAAACTGAATAATACTTGCCAGCTTTTTGAGTAAAATAGGTAAATCTCCGAAATATAGTCATGAAGTTATACCTGCTTAGTTCGGCATGTATGGAAACTTTATTGTGTTTGAATTAATATTTTGTTAGGTATATTTTTTTATTTGTAATTGGTAGAATATAATGTTGTTTTTGTTCAAATCATGTGTCTATAGACTTCCTAAATACCTTCTGTAATATTTATTTCCCGATAAACATCAGGTTAACTAAGTTAACAACGTAAATTGAAAATCTTATCGAGTGCATGGAGACTTATTTGATACAGAGTATGTACATAAAACATTCTAAAAATTGTAATTGTGTGCTTTCATATTAATAAAGTTTTAGCAATTTTCAATTCGATTCTGCCATGAGAAAAAAAATACCCTACAACTCGGTTATATAAAAGCAACACATTTTTCTCGTTTTAGCACAAAATGATAACATATTCAAAATTTCGAAATTTTCAGATTAAGGGTCTGAGGAATCCAGCAGGTCCTACTTTATTGATATTATAGAACTACATGTTTTGGTTTTTACCATGTACATATAGGTATAAAACTATATTTAAGATGAAATTAATTTGTTGGAAAAAACTCTTTTGCAGGGTGTTCTATTTAAAATTTTATTTTAAGAAATGAAATTAAAATACCAATATTTTTTTATAAAATTAATTATATAAAAACATTCTTGAATTAAGAAACTTGAAATCAAAAGATACATATATATTATGAAATATATATCTATGCGGCCTACATAACATGTTTCGCAATACAGACGTCCTAATATGTTGGTATTCCTAATGAATTAATAAAGATCACATCCACACTTCACCTAAAGGTTACCAGCAACATGTGATGATCTGATTTAGCATTCCGAAAATTCCTTCTTATTAACACTGGTATAAAACAACATAGTGAAAACGATTATTTATTCAATCATATATTGTAGTAAATGGTTTGTGTTGTGCTCGTAAAATTATTAGTGCTGTCTTGACCTATTGTATTAACTAATCTATGTATATCGAAATTTAACATGCGATTCCTTTTTTGTCTGCAGTACAATAGAAAGATCAACTAGTACTAACTTTTAACATTTATATCAAAAAAGTTTCGGTAGAAAAAGAAGTATTAGGCAAGGATGTAATGATTTGCAACCTTATCAAAATTGAAAGAAATCTGTTTTATAATGAAACTCCACCGACACTATACAAGCACAGAACTAGTTTGTAAAACTATTTTTTCACCACTCATTTTCGCAAGTATTTGAACTTCCTTGAACATTCTTCAGTGTTTTCGAATGCAAAATGTTGTTCTCAATGTTAATAAGCTTACTAAGGAATTTAGTAGAATGTTATATTCAATTTTATTATTACTGCTGTTTCTAGCTCATCTTTGCGTCCTTTATTGCAAGGTTATAAGAAAATAACGTCGTGTGGGTATCTCGACATCATTGGTCTCTCTTTATAACGGGCGACTATAAATGATTGTAAATTTTCGACTTCAGTTGGCAACACTTCTGTAATTTGCCTGATTTTTAAATTTAAATTTGTCAAAGTAAAACTCATACGAATAAAACCACTCAATTTCATTTTAACAATGGTATTTACTATTGAGCAAAACACATTTATTGTAATGGCTTATTTTCGAAGCGGCTTACAAAATGATGACGGTAATTGGATATATTCGCTGCAATCAACTTTTGAGCAATTTGTTGCAGTGTATCCAGAGGACCAAGTTGATTGCCGTAACTTTACTATACACATTAAAAGAATTGTTAAAAGGTTTTTGAACACCGGTAATGTGGCTAAAGGTAAATCTACTGGCCGTCCCACTGTTGCTACACCTGATGTTTTGAATAATGTTAATGAACGTGTTGCAGACAATCCTCATATTTCAGTACGTCGTTTATCTCAACAAATAGGTAAAGTCCCATTATCAATTATTATTATTTCCTTTTAACCTTTCTTACGTCCTTTCCAGAACTCTCCTATGAATCCACTCGTAAGATCCTAAAAAAGCATTTACATTTACATCCGTATAAATTTACAATTGTTCAGCAATTTCACCCACCTGATTTCGTATTATGAACACAGTTGTGTTACCGGTATAATAACAATGTGCATAATAATATTGACCAGCAAAATATCACGTTTTATTCGGATGAGGCTTGGTTTGATCTGTCTGGTTATGTAAATTCCCAGAACTTCAGAACTTGGCCGGCAGAGAATCCACAGAACTTAATCCAAGTGCCATTGCATCCAGTTAAAATCGGTGTTTGGGTGGCAATGTCACGACAAAGAATTATTGGTCCGATATTCTTTCAAGAAACGATTAATGCTCAATGCTACCAATGGAATCATTTATAAATCAATTGGATGACATGGAGTTAACGAGTAGTTATTTTCAGTAAGATTCAGCTACAGCACACACTGCACAAACAACAATTAACTATTTACACCAATTCTTCCCAGACCATTTCATTAGTGTAGGTTTGTGGCCAAGTAGATCTCCCGACTTGACGCCGCTGGATTTCTGTTTGTTCCCTTACTTGAAAAACACAATATGCCGGAATCAAATATAGGACCTAAAATGTTAACTAATGTATTTAACAATTTATCTCGACGAGTACAGTGTTGTTTAGTAGTGGAAGGTCGACACTTTGAGCATATTCTTTGAATAATTTTTTAGTCCTTTAAAGTATGCGTTGAAAAAACTTGTTTCATCGTTTCTATTCATCTTCCTTCTAGTATCAGTAAACAAACATGCATAACGCATCCATATGTTACAAATGACATAACCTACAAAGTCTATATACAATGAATAACCAAGCAAGCCTATTTTTGAGTGTTGCCAAAGTAAATATTTGTTACAAACATTTATAGTCACTTGGTAGTTATTGGTTTCAAATTTTCACAAACGAAATTTATTTACTTAAGTACTTTTTGTTAGAGTAATAGTACAACGTTACTAAGTAATTGTACAACATTTCTTATATTTAAATAAGTGAGTAGTACTATAAAAAATCTAAACATTCTCTACTGAATATTTTTCCAAGTGATTCACAGTTTACGGAATTAAGTAATGTCACCTAAATTATTGACTTTAAAGGTTGGACCAATCATCCGCTATTAACTAAAATTAAGTGTCATAAAATTAAAAGGTAGATTAATGAAACGGAAAAGGTTAGGAGCATATTTTAAAAATAAAAATTCTTAAAATTTTGTTTTTTAATGATTAGCCATAAAGAAACAAACGAAAAGCTTTAGATATTTATTTTTGCCTTTACTTCTACATTAATTCTACTAGTCGTATTACCAAATATGTAAATAGTTGCCTCGTCTTAAATAGATAACTAATAAGTCAAAACAAAATAAAATATTACTTCAAGGAAATTAGGAATATTTCAGACAGTCCATACCTGCAACCTTGTTATTGTAACCATTTCGGTTTATAAATCCATTTTAAAAGGTTAACGTTACCTTTCTTCGGTCAAAGGTGGTACCCCTGCTGGGATAAAATAGATTACTATATCGTGAAATTCATTTTTCACACATTAGTGATTGAAAAATGTTAAGCGTAGAAGTTAATCAGGAAGACGGCGTTTTAAAATTTAATGTAAACAGAGAATATTTGGAATATTTTCTTGTTAGAAGAAAATAATAATTCAGGATTGTGATGATGTTTGTAGTTTTGTACGTCACAAATATTCGACATTCGCAAGGTTGTTTTCCGCTATCGTGCTACTTAAATGGAAAGAGCATTTTTCTATTATTTTATAATTTTTTATATGTTATGCTTATAGTTTACCATTAATCGGAAATTCGCTTTGAGTGAATTTAGAATTTCATTAAAATCCGGTGGTTACTAGTAGGATTTTAAGAAATATTTAAGAAGAAAGAAAATATTTATGTTTTAAAGTCAGCCAACACGTACAGACAGCAGTTCCTGGTCAATCTAATTTTTTATATCATACAGGATTTATACGAAATTAATATCAAGGATAATGTGACTATCCGCCTGAGCAGGCCCAAATTTACATTTATTTAGTCTTAACATTTCAATGTGTCAATTTATATTTGAGATTGACCAACACAGATGATAATTGAAAACAATTTAAAACGCCCAAAACAAAACTCTAAAATTGTTGTTTTTTAATCACTAATAGTACATAGGTACATATATGGTGCTATACATTTGGTTGCAGTGGCTTTACCTTATAGTACTTAGAAATTAATAAGAAAACTTTGTATCTTAGATTAGGTAAACTATTCTGGAACGTTAAAAAGGAAGGGACGTTTTAATGGTGCAGGCAATTACAGATTACATCCAATCGGTAAAAAGTATTACTGAGGGTATACATATGTCGCACCTAACTATTAGCGCCAACACTACTTTGACATGTGCATGTATGTATTTGTATTCATAATTCGCTGACTTTGTGAGTGAATTACGACATGTCTTTAAGAAACATTACAAATTACAATAGGTATACTTTTAATTGGTGAACAAGAGTGCTGCTGAGTTAGAGCTTGACGCAAACATTAATAACGTAGTTCAGGACACAATTTTCTCGGTGGCAAGTTTGAAGTACATAGCAATATTATAGTACAAGTTCTATGATTTTGGAAGACGAGTTCAAGTTTGTCAACACCGCTATTAAGAAACTATTCTGATTCTTTGGTATTCTCCAATTTAATTTTTGCGCTATGGTGTACACTAGTTTTTTGTACTGGAAGGATATTCGTCGCTTTAAACTTGTTCAAAGCATGATAGAATAATGTGTTTTCAAGTAAGAGATCTATTGACTCTTTGCAGATGGTCTACCGGTATAATTACTCACTCTTTTGATCTGTTTCATTTGCCGTAATAAAATAGAAACTGTCCTTTCTTCTTGGAATATTTAAGGAAATTACAACCATATGTAAATGATATGCTATTATAACAAAAAAACGTAACAATTTTATTTATGTAAATTGATTTATGGCTACAAATGTTGTTGAAGTATTCTTTCGAAAATATTAGTAATCATTTTAATTTCTTTATCAAGTATCACATTGAAAAGTACCGGGCTTAGTATTTCTTTTTGTTTTAATTCTTTCTTCTTTATAAACTCGTATTACATATTAAGTAATTTCTTGTTTTCTGGTATGTAGTCGCTATGGCTTTCCTGAATTTCTGATTTACACCTTTTGAGCTTTTAGATTGAATGGGGGTCTATAGCTGCGGTTAAATCTTAGCAACTTACAGTGAACATTACCCTCACACCTAAATTACATATATATCATAAATTAAATGTATTTTTACCTCCTTTTGGAGTTTCTCAATGATCAAATTGAGGACATATATTCTTTTTGATTTTCCTAACCGCATCGTAAACAGTTTGTATTTGTAGATAATAAGAAAATATTTGATGAGATTAATTCCATTGAGAATTGTCTGGCTTTGAAACACGGTTTCTATTCGATGAATTTATGCTGTCAGACCAATTGCTTGTCACTTATTATTGAAATGTAAAGTAATGTAATATTCGAGAAATGTATCTACAATTAAATGTGATTACTCCATATGAAGTACAGTACTAGATAGAGTTGATAACATTACAGACTTAGTTGGTTGCTATAAGTGTAAAATTTATTACATGATAAAATAGACTGCATGTGCATCACGAGTACAATTAATTTTAACACACCTAGAATATCTTCACGATATGAAATGACTTTTTATAATGAATTATGCTGAAAGAATATGTCTCGAACCCTAATTACAATTATGTGTAATAATTTGAATTCAATTTGTATGTGTTTGCGAGGTATTCATTATTCCTTTATTTCCGCGTTCTTAATGATATTAAAAGTCTGTAGTTACAGAATATTTGTTATTTTCTTTACTCTGATATTATCTTTCTGCATACTCTATTTAATGTATTTGCTTATCTTCTGGAAATCCATAAATTATTATTGCATATTTTCTTTAAATATCAACTGTTTATGGGAGTATATGTACGATCTTTGAGGTACTTTTATAGCTTTAAACATTTAAACAAAATTAAAACAGTGACATTTAATAAATTAGAAGATAATTATAAACGAAAATTGTAATTTATTATTTTTTTGTACACAAGCTTTGCGCTATTAAAAACAAATTAAATGCCCTATCTAAAAGCACATGTATACCTTTTATGATTTTAAAATCTCCAAGGTGTTTACTACTACTTAATTTGTAGCTTTCCGTATACCAGAACGGACTGTTTCTGAAATTTTATTATTATGTAAGATATATCCATTCCTAATTATATTCTTAAGTAATCTAAATTTGAATAAAAACTTGGACGGTTATTTATATACTATATTGAATTATATTTTACTGAAGCAATTAATTACCTTGAAAATATTTGCAGATAGTGAAAGATAGTTCAAATTTTTTTGGCGACCATATTTTTGACTTTCACTATACAAACTTTACTAATATATTACAACCCGTTATTAAATTTATTAAGTTGAAATAAAAATCAAATTTAGCATCAATCAGAAGCTTGCCCACATGTACATACTTACATACATACATATGTATATGGAATAATTATACATTTCATGAGGTTATTTTTAGAGAAAAATTTACGCGAAGTTTTTTTTATTATAATTAATTATATGCTCCTTCCATAAATTCTTTTTGACAATTTACATGTATCGAAGAAAACGTAATCTCTTTTTCTCGTTTGTTAGCAAATGATGTTGAAGAGTAATTTGAATCTTTAAAATTTTATTTTTGGCTGGAAAATAATGTTATGTATGTAGTCAATAAAATGCGTCGACTTATGTAAATGAAATGTTGAATTGGGTACAAGCTTTCATAGTGTTCGGAAGTGTTTTTATAGTATTTGTGTAATTTACTAAAACAATAATAATAATGGTTTATTAATCTAATGACCTAGAAGGCATAAGAGAAAACATACAAAAATCTCCATCTAATGAGGGCAATCATACAAAGCATGAGAATCTTCTTAAAGAGCTTGAAATTCTCTTTACAATGATACCAAACAAGTTATCACTATCTTGAAAATTGCAGCAACCATAGAGTTTTTAAACATATTTTTTTTCAAAAGTTACAATTTATTGGCAACCTTAGAAAACAAATACAAAACTGTAACTGAAACAAACTACACCACTAAGTACATCATAGGGTAGAAAGGTTTAGCTTGTACATTGTTCAAAGTGTCCCTCATTATTTTGAACACATACTTGAGCTCTTCTTAGTAGGACTTACTTGATAGCAGGCTTTGGTGATTCGATATTCCGAAATTGTAAAATAAACGTTTTGATCTGGGTGGCCAAGATACTGAAGGACTACATATTTGCCAACAGTTTATGCCTAAACTTTTGTTGTAGAACATCCTGAACAATTTTTGTTCTGCGTTCAGCAAATCATCGAAATCGTTTATAAAAAAAAGTTCTATGCCTATTACCCGTAAGAGTTCCTTCATAAAAAATCATCACACCTAACCCACGTTAACGGAAAATCTGTGTAGAAATCTGCATGGACGTATTTGTCTAGGATTTGTCATCCCAATAATGGTCATTTTTCCTGTTCGATATAGGTACCATTTCGAGTGAAGCATGAGTCGTCGTTCCACATTATTACATCAATTAAACGTGTGTGATAATCAGCCAATTACAAAATGTTAGCTGGTATCAATGATGCAGTCCTTGTACTAATTTAATTTTCTCCGGTTTCAGTTTGTTCTTTTTGAGAATTGAATAAATCTAGTAATAGGAGCAACCTCAGCTTCGCGTATAAAATGCCGTGGATGCACTCTAAAATACGCCAAAACCAAAATTTCGTCATTTTCCATAATACCTCGTTGTCGATGTCTGTGCACTAAAGCATCCAGTCTGGTAAAAATTGTCCCAGGTGGTTGTCGTTTTTGGAGATACAACTGTAAATACATTGCACTTGCTTCTTGTCTATTATTGCATAGAATAACAACCTTCAACATATCAATTTTTTAATAGTTGGTGTAATTATTATTATTTGCTTGCATTGCAATAGACATTATTATTATTACACTGAATAACAGGTTGATAGGTGCAAACAATGCAGAAATATGGACAACTATCCGTCTTTTGTTTTCTTTTCTTTGTATTTGTTTTTGTAACGTTTGACAAAAACTGAGGCGTTGAATGATAAGGGTACAATAACATCGATATGATTACGTATGAAAATGTTATCGATGACTAATTGATAAAAGAAGTTCTATTTTAAATGTATCCACTACCATTTCAGTTACTGATTCGGGTACGTTTAGGACAGGCAGCTAATAGGCCGTTCGTCTTGTCGACAGGATCTGGGATTCTTAGCTGGGGAAACTCGGTCTACGGGCAGCTGTTCGGTCCATAGGTAATTATGCTGGCTAGCGCCTTCTGGTTATAATACTCGAGTATGTTTATTTTATATAACCGATGGCGTTTATTTATTTATTTTCAAATTTCAGGTTATGTCACTTGGATCAATCTTAATGAATGAGGTTAAGTTACCTCGATCTGCGAAAATTTTAGCGTGGTTTCGCTCTGATAATCTTGACTCAACTAACTCATTTGTCTCGGTGTTTTTTTCCAATATAAATCGAAATTTCTGCTACTCCATTGGTGGAAATTTGACGTCGGTGCTCCAACAAAAGAAAATTATTGAATTATTGAAATTATTGAAAATTATTTTTTCAAATGTAAATGTAAAACTTGAGTTGCTGGTATTTGGCCGGCTAATGTTGGCAAATTGATCTGTTCCTTTTAGTTTCAGCATGTCTGATGATGCTAATGCGATTTTGGGGACTAAACTGATGTTTTGATTAACTTTAACGACTGTATCATGCTCCTGACATTATTCTGCTTCTATCCATGTATAATATGACCTGCATAATATGTTATTCTACGGTTTAACATTATGTGATTTATTACTGCTATACGTCATGTATCAAATTACTGAAACCTTCTTTCATTTACATCTGTGTACTACAATTCTTTGCTGGTTTACTTCAATTTAATTTTAATTTTAGGTAAAATTCAAGATATTTGACATTTCTCGAACTCGGACATCTAAGGATTATTTGAATCATCTACCGAAATATAGATCTAAACTATTTAAATGAAGAGTATTTTCTTTGATTTAATTTAACTAGAGTGCAAGTTCTGAGCAATCGTGACTTCTCCTCCAGAGTACTTAACAATATGTGACTTGGTGTTAGTCGATGTGTGAACGGAATGATATTGTTTAATGTATGAAACGCTCTGTGTTCCATTACAATATATAGACTTCTCGATACCTATATCATATTTAACCACACACAAATCCCCCCGAAATTCCAAATAATCTATCCAAAACATGCTAATGCTAATGTAAATAAATGTCCTTGCTTGTTTCCTTGTTTGCTTTCGCTTTAATTTAATATGCACATCTAATAGTAGACCGCAGACTTAGAAAGGAATTTATAGTTTGAATGAAGTAGTGCTGTAGCTTTCCCAGTGTTGTTTGCAATTTCTCAATTACTTGGAAAATGGAGGTATGGATCAATATGGATCACAGTGGCAAATAAAAGAAAGAAAGACGAGAAGAAGAAGAGAAAACACTATCAACTCTAAAGTTTCTAGACACACTGCGGCATTGGCGATTTAAAAAGACACGTTACAAAACTGTAGGGTAGTAAGAACGAGCAACTGAGAAAGTGAAAGAACGTTATCAATGATATGAAAAGCGCAATATCCCGTACTGGACATCAGTGGTGCATTAAAGTAGTTGGGAGAGTCGGCCGATTGCATAGTAATCTACAACATGAGCATTTAATACTTCCCAAACGAAGTAAATCGTGTTCCAATGTATGTAGCTGCCTACGAACAAGATTGAAGCAGGAAGAGTTTGGCAGGAGAGTAAAAATTATGTCAAAAATTTTATCGGGTAATATGTTGTGAAAAGTTGTTCAACTCTTACAGGGGCATGCTAAAGATAATACGAAGTGGTGCCCCAGTTACTTCTAATAATAGCCAGCAACAAGCAAACTGTCATCTACTAGACAGGCAAGCTCAAATTCTCTGAGTCAACTGCAGACAGTATGGACTAAAATAAAGATTGCAAAACGGGTTTTGTGGATTGTCATATTTTGTCTTCAATAATTTCCGGTATTACATATTTTGAAAGAATCCACTTGATACTGTATGAATTGTCTTACAAGCTTTAATAGTATATTATATAACAAGAGTTATAATTAGTTTATTACAATGCCATACTAAGCTAACAACTCTAGTTGTGTACTGTACTTTTTCTACGAGCAAATTTCTACGAACGAATTTACCAATTTACATTGTTTGTTGTACGCCAGTCCATTGCTGGTATACCTTTTCATATCTTTCTCTTGATTTTTCTGGTAATAGGTTTTTAGTACTGTTCGCACCTAACTGAATAATATTGGGTGGTGTATTACTCAATTCATTTTCGCTATCCGATGAACTCATTTCAGTTATTTATTTTAAAATAAATTTATATTCAGATAGCGGAAAACGAGTTTTGATTAATTTTAATCTGTCAAAATTATGGGCGGGTACTAAATCGTTTCCATGGATATTTGATTGTTTTTATATAGAACTGAAGCGTATTTTTTTTTATTACGTGCTAGTCATTACATGTCAGTAGCTTGTAATGATCTGTTTACTTAGCAACCAGACAGTAGGTAATAGGTAATTTACTAGTAAGGGAGTAGAAAAAAATAACTTATTATATTCAAGTGATATTCAACGATAAACTGAAACTTTTTGGTGTTAGTTTTTGTTGGTTGTTGCTATATAACCATTACTGAGTATTAGAGTTTCTTGGCATTAGGGCTCTAGGCATTAATGCTCGTAGTTGTAAAGCTATTCTGTTAAATCATTGTCCTAAATGTTCAGGTGGATGGCCACCATTCTTTTACTGATATATTTCTTAATCTGGCAACCATAACATTTTTGCTTCATGCAACTTAAGTCAGTAATATAAATAAGTTGAGTGGTGGATTTGGTTTATACTGTTTTGACAAACAACTTCAAGAAACTATGTTGAGATGTATATCTTACAACAAGTACGACAAGCGTTTAATATTAACACACATTCTGTTAAACCAATACACACTTCATACCAATCAACTAAATAAAGACTTAGTAGTAATGGTTCGATAATGATTTAATACTTAGCCGGCAAAATGTTTCAGTCTGATACACATTTTGTATTCTTCTAAAGTAGTGCCCACAAGAAAGAAATGCAAAGTAAGTTGTTCATGTAAATGTATTCTAGTTAAATATAATTAAAGGAATTCTGCGTAAATATTGGTCAAAATTATTGAATGTATCAATACAAACACAAAACTTCAGTAGTATTTTTTTCCATCAAAAGGATTTTTTTAGAAATACATGTAAAACATATATATTTTGTAATATTTATGCATAAATATGGAGAATTTAAGCAAGTTTTGCGCTATACAGATAATTGAATATATTCAAGAAAACAACAACAATTCGAACGGTATTTCAACAGTATAAGTTCTTTATAATATTCAAATTAGCAATTGTAAATACAAGTCTGAAGACCTTAAAATTAATTTATTGCCACATATTTTTATTTCGCTTCGTTAACGGGATGGGATGTAAATTAACACAAGGATCCGAATTCCTCATTATTATTAAAATAAAATTTTTCGCCATATTTTAACACCTTATTATTTAAATAAACATTGTTTTTCTATTGTTGACCGAAAAGGAAACAAAAAAAAAGTGAACCTCTCAACATATCTAACATTTACCTTAAACGATGACATATGGTTTTGTGGTCCAAAAATTATTATCATCCTACGACATGTACTTCTTTCAAACTAAATACCACTAACATGCACATAAATACTTTTTGCTATCGGTTTTGAAAAGAACGCCATAACATTTAGCCAAGAAGAATTCAAGGTTTCACTCTCGAAATGTGTGACGACTAACATTTTTCTGATGATCTATTTCTTGCATAATAAAGTCGTTCGTGAATAATAAAATTATTACCAATGCCGTTTCTTCTTTTAAGGTGTGGTTCGACGAGCTTTCGTAAGGTGTGTGTGTGTGTGTGTGTAGTAAGGAAACGAAACATCTGCATTCTTCTCGTATTAGTTTAAGATACGACCGTACATCTGTATATACTCACGTTTTGGAATTTTCTGGGGACTGTTGTACTTGCGTTACCGATTATAGATTTCATGAGATAGATTCGTGGAAATGTAGAACTTATTACTTACTTTGCGTAATTAAATTTTAATCTTGTTTCGTCCTTTCTAAAGTGACTTGCATATATGTATATTGGAATTTCCCCGCAACTCAGAACGGTGTTTTATTAGGGATTACGTTATGGTACTTATAGATTAATATATTTACTAATATTAATTTCAGTATTAAGCGCTCCTAAATCGTAGACTAAATTCATTAGGTGCAAGATTGATTTTTTTAAGTCTAGAACAGGTCGATGTCGTTTAATAAAGTCACACATTTTTGTAATAATCATTTGTATATTTTTAGTATTCACATTTCTTTTTTTAATAGCAACCTTCATTTTTTTTTATTTTACCAGGTCTTGTCACCGTCGAAACTGTACCAGATATGAAATTGTTGTCCAGAAAATAGCAATTGAATATTAGAAAACTTAAATCAAATTATAGAACATGTGAAATAAAGTTAGTTCAGTTACAAAGTTCAAGTTCAAAATTTACTGCTAGCCTTGACCCAAAGCCATTTTCCAACATTCATATAAAAAGCGTTTCCAAAGTAGGTAGTCTGAAATATTTGGTTTTTCGCTTTTCGTTGTTCAATTCTAAGACTAAAAACCCTATAAACAGCTATGATAAGTTTTGTTGTTAATGAGAAGCAATGTTTCTCATTAACGAACTTTTTTTTGTAATAAACGAGCTCTAATTATAAGTGAAATTTGTTTCGACGATAAGTTCTCGTTAGTGATATCCCAAACTAAAAAGAAAAATCATTTTTATTATGGTGGTCTTTGGAATTTTAATTATTACTGTGTCAAACCTAAAAACCAACGTGTCCCATTCTGCTAGTATGTAGTACTAATTGTGGTTTCGTTTGTGTTTACTTCAAACTTTTGCATTTATTAATGCTGATTAGCCAATGGTAATGCTTTCGACGCTAGATATGTATATGCATATTATGTATGCCTAGTGTTATGCAAATAACCGCTTACCATGTTCTGAAAGTTTACGAAACTGTCACTTCGTTTCTAAGAAAATGGAAGTTCTGCAAGATCAATTGATATAATGTCCTAGATTAATTATTGACAAGCATTAAGAAGAAAGTACCAGAAAATTTGCTGAAGAAATAAATCTCAGTCACAAAACAACATTTATTGCAACCATATCACATTTAATTGTTCAAGATTTACTAAACAAAAACTAAACTGAAAACTTTGCTCCGTATGCAATATTGCCAATAGTGTTTGTGTAAAAATGCAAACAATCCTAATTTTGCAGTCACTGACATAGTATAATGAATTTTCATAAGTGGGATGACGAAAAGCTGCATGCCACAGTTGTACATTTTAAATAATCTTTATTCTAATCGTTGAATAGAACGAGGATCTGCACCCACGGCCGCCAAGATCGCCTGAGTCCTATTCTCTGAATTTTTGTATGTGAAGATATTTAGTCTCACTCATTTATACACGATCTTAAATTTAGAAGATCTTCAAAATCGCATTATACAAGGTGGCGCAAAAGTAATGTCATAATTTGAATTGGTTGCCACTTTTGTAGATGATGACAAATGTCACTGTCACTTTCACATTTATAATGTAGATATATAGAGAATTACTTGTCAACGAGCTATGGAGCGATACACACCTCAAGAACGTGGAATTATTGTAACTGCTTATTTGACAAATTTTCAGTCTGTTGTTGTCATGTGGTCGAACAATTAAGCGTTTGGCTGTGCGCCTCGCGCAAACTGCGTGCACTAGAGATGGCACAAGAAGTAGCTGGCCTCGTAGTACTCGTTCGAACGAGAACATTTCTGTTGTTGCCGACGACATCAGAGAGAATCTACAAACATCAACGAGATGACGGTGCGCACAATTAGACATCAGCAGACGTTCTTTGCAAACTGTTCACGAATTTCTACCTGCTGACTGTCGGACAAGGTTAACTCACTGCCATACTCTGTTGAACTTCAAGTAAGAAGAGGATGATTTGGTATCAAAAATCATAATGAGCGACGAAGTCCATTTCCACTTAAGTGGTTATGTTGACAAACAAAATTAGCATTTCTGAGTCACAGACAATCCACATGAAATGCAAGAAACGGCATTGCATCCCCTCGAGGCGACTGTTTGGTGCGGCATTTGCAGCGAAGAAGTGATTGTCCCTTATTTTTTTGAAGACGCCGATGGCATCACCGTAACTACAAATGGTGAACGTTACAGGTAGATGCTAAACGAGTTTTTCCGGGCTCGGTCATTGTTGGTTTCAACAATACGGAGTTACTGCTCATATAGCTCGGGCAACTACGGATATGTTGAGACACCAATTTCCAGGTCGAATAATCTCACCTAACAGCACCAGACTTCTTCCTTTGAGGCTTTCTAAAATCTCGCATTTACCACAACAAAGCACGAACATTACAAGCCTTGTAAGCTAACATTCAAGAAGACATCGCCAATTGTGATATTCTGCGACCAAAAATTCAAAAGCAGAAGTGCGGGCCGACCCATTTCTGCAAAGACAGGTTTACCACTTATTTCAACGTAGTGCTCTGTTGTTCTGCCACTTATTTGAGCTTTTCCACGATTATAACAGCGCGCAGTGATCTGAGGATAGATTGCTTGGCAGATAGGATTTCAACAGATCCAGTTTTATATAGGCAGTTCAAGATGGCTCTTGCTTAGGTAATGATTATTTCAGTTTGAAGAATGACTAAAAGCTTCGCCTTCTGGTTCGGTTCCGAATTCCCATGCAAGTTCCAGGCGGTGTTGTCGAAATATTTACAAAACTGCTCGATATTTTTCACATAGGTTTGCGGATCCAGTTTTTTCCGGTAGGACTATTTATATTGTATTTCCCAGTGAAGCTGAACACGAGCGTGATCTTATTCACTGTAGTCCAAAATGCCAGTGTGCTCTCCAGGAGATCTTTGCATTCGTTTGTGTACTTTAATCACAATAAAAACTTTCAACAGCCGGGATAATGTCGATAAAAAAGCTGTAACAATTTTAATTTGATCTAAGATATTCTGTAGCAAAAGATTTGTTCATGGTTCATAGTATGTATCACAAACTAAAAACGGTTAATCGATTCAAAACGCTGTCTATTTCACTAATAGTGATTTTGAGTTTGGCCGTACCATAACATCACCATAAAAAATATAAAATCTTTACTGATGAATGTTTTTTAAAGGTATTGGCAATTTTACACCAAAATACAA
>SMLS01076506.1:0-24995 GCA_004785975.1 Popillia japonica
AACACATTTACAACTGTACAAATGCAACTTACAATATAAAAAATATACCTATATAAAAATGTAAGTATATATAAAAAACTGCAAAAATATACTCCGGATGGTACAGGACGCATAACAGAGCAATAAATGAAGTGATTATTGTAGATATTCATTAATATTATAATAGCAAGTTTGGATTAAATAGTCTTTCAAACGCATTTTAAATGTTGCAGGAGAAGCGGAAGATTTAATATTGGACGGTGACTTGTAAAAAAATTTTGCCGCACATAAACAATGGACTCTTCTCAAACAATGGAAGTCTGTGAGATGGAACACTAATATCATCGCAATAGCGAGTAGTAGAATTTTTATTTATGTGGCGGTTATAAACGAACGCATCTCTATTTTTAAATGCAAACATAGAACACTCGTAAATAAATAATGAAGGAAGCGAAAATAAGCCATTATTGAAAAATATAGGCCTACAGACTCGAGTCGAAATATAATTCGCAATATTATTTTCTGAATCACAAAAACTCTGGTGGCTGCAGTAAAATTACCCCAAAACATCAACCCATATCGGATATGTGAAACAATGTACGAATGGTAATACGTAATTATAGCATGAAAGCTAGAACAAACCACCAATCGGCGAATACCGTATATTGAACTATTTAGCTTCTTACACAAGTGGGCAATATGGGTGTAACACGACAGTTCATTGTCAATGTTACAACCTAAAATCTTTGCATTAGTAGACAAAGGCAAAGATCGACCATTAAGCTTAATTAAAGGAGAAACACCAGTGTTCCTTTTTAAAGGATTGAAACACAGAAGCAAAGATTTACTGAATTGACATTTCAGTAAGATTATGTAGTTTCCGAAAGTACCACCGAGGTATCATTAGCAAACTGTGTTATGCTACTGACTGGAATGGACTACTGCAAATTATTAACATAGATTAAAAAAAGTAGTGGTCCAAGAAGGGACCCTTGAGGCACTCCACGTTTATCAGCTATAGGTTTAGATATGGAAGAGAGACTTCCTGAATGTTGGCTAACAACAACTACTTGAGTCCTGTCAAATAAATACGATCTAATCCAATCAAGACAAACGTTTGACAAATACACACGAGTGAGCTATTCATGAACCAGATTTTTTGTAAATTTTGCCAACTTTAAAGCCCTTACATAAACAATTCATGGCTGAAACAAAGATTCTGTTATACGCGGACCGAAACTACCACTTTGTTCTTTCGTAACAAGAAATAGAGGGAAAAGAAGTTTTCCAGAAGCGGATACTGTAGGAAGTATGATACAACTATGCGTTGTTACGAACATAGACTGCACCACTGCTGTTACACTTTTTGAACCTTACACAGCTAAAGTGAGACCAGAATGAAGCTTTAGGTTAAAACCATTTTCATCGGTATTCAAAGTATTATCTTCTCCGACTTGTTTTAAGAAATCTTTTGCACTGCTAACGAATGTTGAAATGATTTCTTTGGTTTTTCGGAATCTGTACCGTATGATCGCGTAATAAAATTATTTATTTTTCTTGAAACTATTCTATATGTTTTCTTAAAATTCCAGACCCAATTCCGAGATGCCTTAAAGTTCCCTAAAATTTGCGGAATTGAGACCATTCCTTACAATAAGTATTATATAATATAATATACCTATGAAGTACATATGTATATTATAACATTATTATATGAAGCTCTGTTAGATAGAATCAAAGATATGTTAATTGTATACCTATTAGTTAACTGTATATTAGAACACCCTATATAGTTTTAAGCAGAATTAAAAGTCATACAAATTATATCTAAAACTTTTGTATTATTACAAAAACAACCGCAATATAAGTGCATGGTTTAACCGAGCACCCTGTATATATGGTAGTCACGCATTTTGAAACCTTGATATATCCTGCAACTATTGCATTTACACCTACTTCTATTTCTTGTTTTACGGAAGTTATATGAAGAAAACTAAAAATCCGCTAATTTTCGATGGGTAAAAATCCCTTAAAACTGAAAGTCGGCACAAAAAAAAATTGCTAGGTTTGCTCTATATATTCCCAAAATTTCAATTGTTTTTTCAATTTCCGGGTTCGGGATTTACCCTTGTTAGTTAGTACTGTCATCTATTACAGAAAATAAAAGATAATTAGTGTGTTGGCAATTCTATTGCGCTAAAATAGAATATAGTTGTTGGTGAAGGCAATGAGTAGCAAAGGAAATAGCTTTGGAGACATTATGGGAGAAGTACTTTGCAAAACTAATTTCCTCAAAATCAAGAGAGTGAATTAAGACTTAGTAACAAACAAATTAGTCGCATCACATAACAACCTAATTATACAGTAGAGATGCATATTTAGGGAGTTAGAAATAAAAATATCTTTATGTTGCAATAATAAAGATTGCAAAGTGTTACACCCAGAAGGAATCATTTATTTAACTTGATTTCTTGGCAATGTGAGAGTTTTACATCAGAAATGAAACGATAATATTTGCAAGAAACTCTATTAACATGTAACACGAAAAAAAAATTAGTGTGTTTGGCGACCCTATAGCTGAGTACGCTGCTGTATGCCTACGCATCGACAAAGTGAGATGGTCGATATCTGCTGGTGGCATCTCGTTCCAAGCAACTTGAACTTTGTTGATTGACCACGCCAAAGTTTGTGGAGGATGGTACAAAGTGGACAGTCTCTTGCCCATAATATACCATATACGTACATGTTCGATGTGGTTTAAATCCTGGGAAAGAGGTAGCCACGGCAACACATTATAGCGTGCTTCTAGAAAAGGTAGTAAAGTGGTTTGTAGGACATTATCAACATAATGCACAGCTGTCATGCTGCCTCGAATAAACAGAAGTGGTAATCGGCTACCATAAGCATTAGTCCTCCAAACCATTACTCCAACAATCCTGTGTACATGCCTCTCAACATCGAACGCAATATCGCGTCGCTCTCCACGCCGACGTCGTATCCTTCTACGACCATCGTGCATAAAGTATGGGGTGTTGCAATTAAATTCAATTAGAAAATAGCAGAAAATGCAAACAAGTGAATGTTCAAACTTTGACAGATTACTTGTTGCGAATTACTCTTGTTACGTTGGTGTTTTTATCGTAGTACTCTTTGTTTGTTTATCCACAATGGCAATTTATGAAAACTATGAAACATACGATATGCTTAAAAGCATATCACAAGCACACAACTATATATTTTTGACATCCCCGAATTATGCTCAATCGAAATAAAAAATAATATACAGGGTGTTCCATTTAAATAATCATAAGTATGGTCCATAACTTGAAAATTATTACACTTAGAAAAAAACTAACTACGCCACTCGATTCTTCATAAAAAACTGAATGATATTCCATTTTTACTTTTTCACTAACTTACATAGCAACTGAGATACGAGAGATGTTTGTGAATTGAAAGTTTTCAATTTCACCCTATATCTCAAAATCTAAGAGGGCTAGCAAAATTCTGTTGGCGGCATCTTTTGTTTCGCAAAAAAGTAGGACACTATCACGAAAACCGCAACTCTCTATCGTTATTAATAACTGAGATACCCTGGCAAAGTGCCCAAAATGGGACACCCTGTACAGTATGGTGTAAGAGAAATGACACCATGCTTCAGTTTCAATGTGTTAAATAATTCGTTTTCATCGTTGTGTTCAGTTATTTTCAACTCTAAATTTTTGATATGGTTTTTTGGTTATTTAAGAAGCAATATGGATCAGTTTTTTTGTACACTTTGACCAAATAAGATTTTTTATAAATAATTTTATTTCTGATTTATGCTTACAGATAGACCCATGGTGTATTAAATGTTTTTGTTTCTCAATCGCTATATTATTATAGCTATCATCCCTTAACTGCATGCTTTGTATTTCGCGGACACCCTGTATATATATGTATAGTACTGAAAAGTAAAAAGTGTGTAAAGGATGTCAGAAAGCTATGATAAGTCGACGTGAGTTATAATAAACAGACAGAGATCTGAAAACAATTTCGCCTCAAGTGTAGCTAACATAATAGAATAAATACCTATAATTCGAGACTCACTATTTCAAAGTCCGAATTTTAATATAACGGGATACCTACATCTCAGAATTCAAATAATCTATCTATAACATCGTCATATACTAAAGCAAAGGCAAAAAACTGGGGTGTATCTCTTGGTAAATTAAAAAAAAGTTTCTATTCGTAATATTTTATCTATTCATTTAATTATTATTAATTGCAGTGAGGGTATGGAAAGCTCTGCAAATATTTTAATAAATAGTGAGAACTAAAAATAATAAATAATGCTGACATTGTTTATCTAACATTTATTTCATTTTTATTTATAATCGTCTTATAACATACTGTGGTATGTAAATATCATTAATACACTACTAAATGTCAAATAATTTTTATACGCCTGTCTCCATTACAAATTGCTGAAACTATAAATTAGCTATGATCACTTCCTTCAGTACAGTCTGTAGGTATTCCAAGGTAGTTTCATGGTATTAATACTGTAATCATAAACTGCTGAAACATATCTAAAGTATTATGTAATTATTTACTTATTTATATATTCGTGATATATAATTAGATGGTGGCATAATAGTAATTAATATTTGGGTAACCATTTTATTAACGAATTTCGTAATACTACTTTTCGGTTTGAAAGCAGTGTTTCTTTTCAAAAATTAATTCTTTTTAGCACAAGGTTCGACAAAGAATTAATATTACGTTATCAATATTCATATATTTTTTATGCATCCTTTAAATGCTAATGCCTATTTTGAGTTGCGTTTGGTGGGGAATTTTTCCCATTTGTTGTATGGTATGTTCGCAACAAAAAATTGTTTATTCCTGAAAGGCAATATCTGTTCACGCGATGTAGGTGGATTATATAAAAACATAAGGAATTTAATTAATCACTGCACCCAACCCTGACGACAAATATTCTGCTTAAAAATTAGGAAGAAAGAGGTTAACCTCGAACGTTTAACACACAGTAGCATCCTATTAAATTCCAATTAGGTAACGCCTAGGTAAATGGTGTGAATGACGAGTAGTATTAGTTACGTTTGCCGAAATTTACCATGTTATAGGAAACAGAAATGTAAAATGATCTGTATATGTAATGAGAATTGTGAGATCATCCAGACATCTCTCATATTTTATTGCTCTAGTTAGGTAAACACTATTCAATGTCAATTTTAAAAGTCTTCTCTTGTTTTAATAATGATTATAATTTGATGATTCAAGAACTAAACTATTTTAATTTATTTAAAAAAAAAACATGAGTAGGTATATTTTCGGTTGTCTGCCAGATAAACTTGAATAATGGTTTCATTTTGATACCAAATTAAAACATCATAGGATTTGATAATTAAAGAAATGAAAAATTTACAACCAATAGGTACATTGTAATTTGTACTTCTCGAAATTTTTCAAATTAACCTATATTGTGTACGAAGATCGTTTGACAACTAGGTGGTCCAACACAGAGATGGTACGAATTCGGAGGAATCTTTTTTGTAATTTTGTAGAATTACTATTTAATAGGTTAAATATGACAGTAAGAACCAATCTGTCGATTACTCTCTGTTTAATATTATGCCAAAGTGAATGTTCCTTAGCGGTCTTAAAACATCACTCGATCGTGTACTTTGCATTGATACGCAGAAATTGTTACAGGCAAGCATGGTGACATCACGGCACGATCTTATTACAAATCTCAGAGATTTTGAAGCAGACAACTTCATGTCCCTGATCTGGTTAGAAAAGGTCATGCGAGAGTCAAACAGTACTCCCAAGTCACGAACTTCATTCTTTCTAGGAGTTATTCCATCCTCAATTGCATAATGATACACAGTTTTTGAGGAACATCGGTATAAAATATCACAGAACATTTGTCAACGTTTAAAGAAATGTTGTTGCAGGCATATCATTCATCGATAAGGATAAGGTTCGATTTTAGGTTGATGCAGTTAGTAATATTATCAACACTAGTATTATCAACAACAATCTTCAAATCGTCTGCATAACTCAATCACGCTTCAACTTTTCCAGCAAATTGTTAATGAAAATATTAAATAGCAGGTGGGATCCCTGCGGTACTCCCGAAGTCGCTGAGAAAGCATTAGAGCTAAAGCCATTGTAAGTACCTAACATACGCGGTTCTGCCTTTCAAGTAGGACTCCATCCAATTGATAAGTGACGGGCAAAAACTAATGCAATCAAGCTTTGTTAAAAGTGTATTGATATCTAGGGAGTTCAACGCTTTTGCAAATAGAAAAAACTAAGTTAAAGATGGTGATAAAGTACTATCATTTAAAAGATTTATCACCCAATCAAATTAAAGCAGTGCTTCATTCGACAGTGTTGGAGTTCACTCCTTCATTTTCATTGGTAAAAAACTGGGTTGCCGAATTTAGGCGTGATCGTAGAAATGATAATTTGGGTTGGTCTTACGGCTATTTCCATCGTTTATGAATTCAAATGTTCCTACGTTTTGGCAAGGGGTCTATCGTCAGCTTCAGGATAGCTATGAAAAGAACTTTCTAGAATCACACATTAAATCTCAAAATTTTTGGTGTAGTTGCCCTAAGTGTAGTAGTTTTGCGAAAGCGAAATAGATTACCAATAAATCCAGCGTCCAGAAAGTATTTTACGAAAACTGAACACCAAATATTCACACACACAAATCTCACACCACCACCTCGTTGTGTTAAAGGCGCAAATCGCGAATATTTTGACGATTTCGTTCCAGCATATGGAAATTTTCCGCAAGAAGTTATGTTACAGCATTACCCATCTTGCTGTGCAACTCAGCAGATTAACGCAATACAAGAAGGTGACGTCGTTGAGATGTCAGTGTATCTGTCAAACTTGATATATTGCTGGAATCGGAGCAAGGAAGAAGTCTCCACGAAAGCGATATAGACAAAACCAAGCCCGTTAATTTAACATATCCCTGGTGCTTCCTCGAACGGCCTCTTGAGGCGGCTAATCCTTCCGCCAGCGAATCGCGCGAAACGATTCGAATTTGAAAAAAAGGATAAAGACTAGAATCGAGACTAATACCTTTCTTTGACAAACGATTATTTCGCACTGCAACCTGTTGGTGGAGGTCCTGGAGGTACTTCCAACTTAACTTTGGTGATACATAGTTGTGTTCTGTCACAGGTATGTGGCCCTTTCTACAAGTGCAAATCACCTTTTGTGCGTGCCTAGGGGTTTCTGTAAAATGATCGGGACCGTCGACGTTCGATCTCCTGTCTGTCAAGATTTTACATGATGTACCTGCAGAAGTTCTTCGTATGATGTACCCCATGACGGATAAACACCACTTATTTTAAAAGATAAAAACTTTAAAAAGCGACGTTGAACACGCCCAACTGGTAGTCTCTGAGAGACATAAAAGAGATACCAGATGATGGAAGCGTATTCCAGTTTAGGCACAACGAAGGAGAAATATAAGGTGTTTAGAAGTGATATACTACTAAAATACTTCTCGATATGAAGGTTAAATGATAGCGTCGGATCGAAAAGAACACAGGTCTTTGTCACTATTTATCTTATAGAGAGCATTGCCACCAATATTGTAAGATGAAATTTACGGATGTGTTTTACATGTGAGGGAGAGAAAATTACATTTGGCTGTGTTAAGATGTAGATTATTCAATTTAGACCAATTGAAAAGTATGTTGATTTTGTTTTGTAGATCTTGCGTATCATTTTGGCCAGAAATACTCGAAAATAATTTAATATCATCGGCATATGCAAGAACAGGGCACGAAAAAGATTGCAGTTGATCATTGATAAATATAATACATAATAGTGGCCCAAGTTTAGAGCCTTGGGGAACCCCGCTAATAGAAATATACTGGAAAGAGGCAAAGCCATTATAGAAGACGTAGTTCGGTCTATTAGTTAGGTATGATTTAAGTAACATGCAGAATCCACAACAACCAAGAGTGTCTGGTTTATGTAGCAGTAAGCCGTGATCTCTGTCTCAAGGGCGTGAAAAATCAGTAAAAATATCATCTACCAGCTCATGGCGATCCAAATTCTCACTTATATATTGTGTGAAACAAGCCAAATTGGTTACAGTGGAACGACCAGTCATAAAACCATGTTGAGATGGTGCTATAAAAGATTTAATATTGTCATAACTTGTGTCATACAGAACCTGCTCAAAAACTTTAGCAAAATTGTTGAGGATAGATAGTGACCTATAATTTTCTATTTGGGATATATCTCCTTTTTTGAAAATAGGTACTACACGGGCGCATTTGCATTTGTCTGGAAAAGTAAATGATTTGACAGCCAAGTTGATAAGTTTGCAGAGAGGTAACGCAAGAGCATCTCGTAGATTTCGTATTATAAAGCTAGGCACATTATCCTCTCCAGCAGTGCATTTGTTTGGAAATTTTGCCATAATATTTAACAAAACGTCTACGGTGACTGGTTCTACTGTAAATGACGGCAATTCCAGCAATGACTTTGGCTCGTTCAACATACCATTACTTGCGTAGGCATTAAAAAAGGACTTGGCGAATGAATTTACAATTTCTTGCGGATCTTCAATGGGATTTCTGTCAATTAACATTTTTCCAGGAATGCGCGAGGTTCCATGTCGTTCGCTTCGAATAAAAGACCAAGTGCTTTGGTTCTGTTTGAATCATTTCTTCAATTTTTTTACTTACTATGATTGTAGAATTTAAATCGGGGAGGTCGGGATTATTAGCACGGGGAGTGTGTTTGTTAATATTAATATGCGCAATACATTGCTCTCGGTAGTTCTCGCCGTTAATTGTACCAGTTGTAAAGAATGTTGAAGTTTTTAAACCACACCAGCAAATGTCCCCTAACAAATGTCAAAATGGTTGATATAGCAACACCTATGATGATAAAAATTATGCTTATGTTTACGTGTAGACGCATTTGCGCGTGGCTACTTTATTTCGTGAACAGTCCAGTTATACAGGTCAGCGGTACAAAGTAACTGCCTTATTTTAAAAATTCTCGAACGATATGGGAAGATATACCTATACATAATGTACTTATGTAGCGGCTAGTTGTCAATGTTTGACCATTTTTATAAAGCATAAAATATATCATTTCGGAAATGGTTCTTGATATAATACAGATTTGAGACGGGAGGTTCATATGTTCACGAATTATACGACTTTTAATGTACCTATATTCATAATATATTTTGCTCAGCAAACTGTACTCTACTAATAGGTCTGCAAATTATGATCTTTTTTTGTCATATAATAACCCGGATACTATAGTGACATATTTTATTCTTTAATTTTTTATATATGTCAGAAATTTATAAATATAACTCAAGAACAGCACATCATCTCTATTGTCAATTGAAAAAAATATTTCCTCTGTAAATAAAGATTAATTGTCTCGAAAAAACAAATAAAATAGATAAACTGTGACATATATTAGGAATGCGGGAAAAAACTGTAATACGAGCTTCTGAATGGTGTTTAAGATCTAGTTTTCGAATATAATAAATTTTATTAGCTTGTAAAACAATATAGAATATCGATTGAGTATTAGAATGTGGAAGTGCTTTAACTTTATTTCGTTGATAGCCATGATATTTATACATTTTTTAGATTACAGTATAGGTTATTTCTCCTCTCGTTTTGAAAGTTGTCTAAACGCTTTATTTTATATCCTAGTTAGTATTAGTAATTTTGTAGTATTTAATAGTAATTGTAATTCTCGAGTTACTCAATACTTTTACTTTTCTACGTTAATATTGATATGTACATAAAAAACTAACCAGTCACAGTACACGAAATACAAATTTTGGACACATTTCAAAAAATTTACATAGGAATTTACACTTCCCTCTACATGTATATATTTCTGAAACAACGTTCTTTATCGAGATCGATTTGAACCATATCAAATATGTTTCATATTTACATAAAATGTCAACAGAAATGTCATGGCAACAATAAAAGAAATTTAAAGGAGTCTATCCAATATGTATAGGTATTATAAGTAGATAGTAAAGAGGTCAATTTATTGTTCTGGTATATATACACCCATAATTGTGTAATACGTCGAATTTAACTTTTTTATTTCGATGGATCGTTTTTATATTCCCGGGCTCGGTTGTTTCGAATTTTTGTGCAATTTGCGGTTATGTCTTTAACCACATATGCCTTGTTATTTTGTGTGGCAATTTACAAAACAATTACAACATTACTAATTTTATTATCTGTCAATTTGTGTCGTCGCGTGTTGAAATAAATTAGATCGAATACCGGACTGTTATAAAATTCCGAACGAAACAAGGAAAACCTCAAAAATTTTCTTGAGGAGATGGAGATGATTGCCCTTCCAAGACAACTAACTGCGAGTGGTCAAAATTGTTTAGACATCACCGGATGATGATCCCGGTCTAGTGGGTCCTGTTACAGGTTCAGATTATATGCACACGCGTTCAGATTATAGGTTGTGCTCGTCAATTATTTGCAACAGTGTATTTTTCATCATATATATCATGGATTTATTTATTCAATTGCAAAAAGTATACTATAGTTTTTTTTATCAAGTTGTGTACATATCTTCTTTGTAGTATGTGCATTCTGTACAGCTCGTTCACTTCCAATAGAATATACTTGGAAAAAATACTACGTCAATGTTGCACACATTTCTTAAAGCTTGTGCGATATGATGCTCAGTAACCAATGTACAATGATAATACCTAGCGGTTCTGTCAAACAAACTACATACCTACTAGACAAATATAAAGAAAAATTAACAAAATACATGGCTCACACTGCTAAAGTTAAGCAGCTGTGTACTCGTATATTACCTGTGTGCTTCATGACATAATTTGTATTGCCCACTGTTTTGTCATTCTGGCCTAATAGCCCATAAAGTTTTTATTATCTCCTGCAAATTTTAAGCAATGATAAGTGCATTTTCTATGTAGCTGAGGTTACAGTCGATTTTCAAGTTGAGGTGTTGGGCATCCAAGTTTAAATTGTATTTACTTTGGGTGCAACTGTTGATGATGACTTTTACTGTACCTTAGTATTTGCGATACCTTTTGCTAAAGGTCTACTTTGATCTATATCAGTTTAACTCCCATGTGCATCAAAACGAATACGCTAAAACTGTTTAGCTCAGCCTGTGTGTATTTTATTGATACACAGAACTTTGTGCACATAAACAGATGTGTATCAATTAGCAACATACATATTGTGTATCTTAATATATCGATGTGGTTCTTTGGGTTGTGACAGATGATTTTTTTGTCATTTTGAGTTATTTTTGTTTTAAGGACTGGCAATCCTGTAACAAAGTGGTATTTTGTGCGAGGCGCAGTTGTTTTTGGGGGTTAGTTGCTTATTGTTTTTAATCGAAGTTAATGGAAGTTTATAATGCCGAATTCACGAAAAAGAATTCTTCCAGAAGTAGAACTTGCAAACTTGGCGGAACACCTAAGTGATATAAGTGAATATGATGAGTCGATTGACGATTCAGATGCAGATCCTTGGTATACAAATAGTTCTGATTGTGAGTCTGGCTCTATGGCAAGTGGGAATAAACGGGAAAATGGCCATAATATACTTGATGTAAGACAATTTATCCACAGTTATTTTTTGTAGCTACTATTTTTAACTTACTTTTCTAATTCTTAGAATAACGCAAATACGATGGTGAATGAAAATAGCGATACATCGTCTAGTGATGAGATAGATGATATGGAAAATGGGACATAGTAGACATAGACTTTTCAAACTTGAAGCAGTGATAAACAAGTGTAACAAAATTTTTCAGTCTGCTTTTGTACCGGGCAAATACGTAGCTATGCATTGACGAGTCAATGGTGACTTTCAGAGGGAGGCTTGTATTTTTACAGTGCATTCCTGGTAAAAGCCACAAATATGGCATAAAAGTGTTTAAGTTGTGGGCACAAGGTGGTTTTACTTATAACACAATTGTGGTAAGGAAGACTGCTCTACTGATCAACCGGTGTGCACGACGATATTTTACAGTCAACAAAATTATTTATGACGCAGAGCAGTTCATCGTACACCAAAATGAAATCTCGTGTAAAATTGTGATGTGCTGTGATGCTAAAATGGCTTATGTACTCGACGACGAAGTTTATATAGGCCAAAACTCAACACCATCTAATATTCCTGTTGCCCAGTATTATTGGGATAAACTTACCACTTCTTTTCGAGGAATCAATAGAAATCTTACATTGGACAACAGGTTCACATCTGTGCCGACGGCAAAAAAACCTTTTAGAAAAAAAAATTACAGTTGTAGGTACACCGAAGAAAAATAAAACAGATTTTTTTTTAGGCAGATAAACTCCGCCGTGTTTTGCTATAGTGACCAACTTACATTATTATCATATTCTCCACTAAAAAGTAAGAAAAAAAACTGTTATTATGCTGTCGACAATGCATGAAAAGGCGATGAGTCAAATACCACCAAATTACCAGAAATTATAGAATTTTATAATTTCACCAAGGGAAGAGTGGACATTTTAAACCAACTGTGCCACACTTATTCTACTAGTAGAAAACCACGCCATTGGCCATTATGGCTGTTTTATAATTTGCTAAATATTGTGGGATATAACTCGTTGGTACTTTTAAGAGTTTCGAATGCACCAACTAAAGAAATTGTCAGAAACAGAAGAGATTACCTGAAACAACTTGCACTTGATTTTGTGAAACCTCATATGGAAAGTCGCTTGCAAACTTCAACTATGAGGCGTGAACTCCGTCAAACTATATGCAATATACTAAAAGTATCCCCTCCAGTAGAAGTATGTACTAACAAGTCCATCTGCTACCACCGGTAGATGTTCATTTTGCCACAGAAACCAAGACCGAAAATCGAGAATCAACTGCGATATATGCAGAAATTTTATTTGTTTAAGCAGAAGAAAATTTGTCCAACTAGTGCGGAGTGATAATAAAATACTATTTTGCTGAATAAACCCAAATGTTGAAAGTTATTTTAACTTATTTTTGCGTTATATTTAAATAAACTCATTTTTTGACAAAAATTAGCTAACTTTTATTTGGGGTACATCTGGACCCCACTGTAGCAGATTAGAAGTCCTGAAAATAAGTGTAGCGTTCCACGGTTAATCAGAAAACGTTATTAGATACGCATTTACGTAGCCGTAATGCGACACTCACTGTGTATAGCCTACTTATATAACTGGCATTCAAATGTAAGATGCATTAAAATGCAGCCTTGCTAATAATGGCAATTACATATATATGCCTTCTCAATGCACAGAAAATGTTTAATACACCCACATGATATAAAAATGCATTAATCTTCGTATTTGTAAGATTAATTTTGAAGATAACTATATTAGACAGTAACAATTAGCTTTAAGCAACCTGCATTTTTTGTTTATTCCAATCATAATGTCTACCAGCATGAAATGTAAAAAAAATGAAACGGTAATGTATTGCAATATATGTCTATGATGATGCAAAACGTGAATAATAAAACACTTACGACGTCAGACGTCTTCCTACTACAAAATTTCCATAAATGCCTTTATGTGATTGAAAGTAGATGAGATCAGAAATAAATCATAAGTTAGTATAATTGGGCAATGAAAAGTTGGTGTAAGATTGGCAGCAATTATTTTCGAAAGTGATATATTGATATCAAATAATTTAAATTTTTTACAGGAACCTTGAAGAAATAAACGGTTGTTTAGATGTGCCTGCATTAAGAAAAACTTTACACTATAGGTGTGGCGTCTTCGTTGTTTAGCATTAAGTTGAATTAGTTTGATATATTAAATCATCAATAAAGATTATACCGTAACACAATGATAAAAAAGTAATGTAGCAGGTTGATCTTGAAAAATCATAACAGGAAATGACATCAAATAAAGTTGAAACAGCGATTTTGAAGACGTTAATATCGCCAAAATGGTCCCTAATGGTTTTATAGAAGATAGGACTATTAGTGACTTTATAACATGTATTAGATGTAGGTGTTAAAATTTATGCGGCACGAGACCTTGAGTGGACGAACATCTTTGTTAAATTAGGCAGGTATGCTTAGTAAAATAAAAATTTTATGAAGCACGTATAATAAGGTGTGGTTATAAAATTTATTGATTTTGCGTAAATTCAAATTCCTAACGACAACATTATAACAGCACTATTATACAAATCTTTTTCAGTGTAAACCACAATATATAATTTACACGTCATTAACGACACTAAGTAGTACTTACAATAACGAACGTATTGTTTAAAATGGCATATAAACATTGGCTTAAAAAATATAAAGTGTTTATCCTGTATCAAATTACATACTTTGCTCGTTTAGTACAAAAGATTATTATCATATGATGGTGATATTTTGTTAATAGGGAATTTAGTTCCGTATTATAATTGTAGTGAATGTAGTCTTCGTCTGCATCTAATTATACTCACAATCAGTAATATTAGAAATGTTATACCCAGAAGGAATCGTTTGCTTAACTTGATTTTTTGGCAATCTGATAGTTTTACAGTAGAAGCGAAACAATAACATTTGCAAAAGATTTTATTAACATGTCACACGAAAAAAAATTAATAATGTATTTGGCTACCCCGTAGCTGTATACACTCCTGTATAGATCTAGGCATCAATAAAATGAGATGGTCGATATCTGCTCTTGCCCCCTTGCTCCAAGCAACTTGAACTTTGTTGATTAACTGCGCCAAACTTTGTGGAGGAAGGCGCAAAGTGGTGCAAATATAGTCATTTTGATGCCAAAAAATCAAGTTGAACTTCTTCTGGGTGTAACACTTCTAATGCTACTGAGTATATTATTATGCTTTACTACAATTTGAAGCCGGAAAGAGAAAATTACAGTTTGAAGATTAGTTTCAAAGATTAATATCGACGACATTCTTCGCAAAACTCAATGAAAACTGTATCCCAAAGCCAACAATGAAACATGCAAGAGTTTTATTGTTATGGGTAGAAGTTTTTTTTGTATAAACCACACCACCAATAATAATATTTGTCATTTTCAAATCAAATCACTTTTTGTCAGGAAGTATGGCATCAGAAACGTCTGCTTTCATATAAGATTATCCTCCGCGGATTTGGTTAAGCTACACAGGGTAGAAACTTTTCAAAAAAAAAAAATTGTTCAGTAACTAACGAATGAGGATTGCTGTCGTGGTAAAACTATACAGAGTCAAGCACTTATAAAACGCGCAAGGACACAAATGTTAGCTTGTCTGTGTATTACTGGTGCCGCAAAACCAACGCCAAAGGCTGCTATAGAAATCTTGCTAAAACTGTCGCTCATGGATATTTACATGAGGGAGGAGGCAAGAACGGGGACACGTAGACTGAAATGTGGTGAATGTTCGAGAACTCAGTATACTTGCGGCATGCCAGAAGAACGACTGAAATCACAAACTCTATCTTTGTAATGGGCGGTGATATAATGATTTCCAAAACTCCCAGTAGGTCCTAGATTGGGATGAGTGGGGAGTAAAACAGAAACCTGGAATTCGAAACCAGATCTGAATCATGCGACTCAGTGAAATCCTGAATCATAAAGAATATATTGCTGGGAGAGGGAGAGAGGGAGGAGGCGAGTTTATTGAACAAATTCAATGCGTATGTTTGTTCAGTGTGCAGTGCCAGTGTCCAGGTGCTCGTAAGCATCCTTAGCTTGGGCTTGCTAGTAAAGACAATTTTAGGGACTCTTTCCTAATATGGATGAATACCAAAAATTTGACAGTGTCTCATACCAGTGCATTCCATTGCAATCAAATACTTAGGTATACCTGAGTATTGGAGCACTATTGCCAATAATAATAATAAATAATAATAATAATAAAAATAATAGTACTAACAATAATAATAATTGTAATAATAATAATAGTAGTAATAGTAGCGATTGCATCCCCCAACAAGGATCCCACCTCATGTAATGTGTTCTGACGAAAGCTTTGATGTAACCATAGCAACTATTTAACTATTAACTACTTTATTGAAAGAAATAGATGTAGCGGACACAATAGTTCATAAAGCTCTGGAACAACAAAGCTCTGCTATTTAGTTATTATTAAATAGTATATTAATTCTAAATGATAGGCAGTTGAAGTTCTGTCTAAGATGAGATGCTTAATCATTTTTACAGCCGGTATTTACAAAACTATAACTTAATTTCTTATTGCTGCTTGGCCATATTTTTTTAGTTCGTCAATATGAAGATTGTAATATTTATCATTACGAATTAACAATACGAACGAATAATACAACTAAACTAACTAAACAAAACGTAACTTAATGACTTAAACATAAAGTTACTTTTAAATTCCATTTAGACATCAAATTAGTAAAGTAGGTACCTAATTATAATATTTGATTTAACAGGCGATTGCATAATTGTCTGGTATTTTCCTGAATGTTGAATAAATAAAACAAATGATCTCGAGCAGCCACCTACACTCAACAGTTTATACTACTTGGTTTCATTGATTTTCATAAGATGTCGTTTTACAATGCTTTTTTGCTTTGTTTTCAGATTGTTGTTTATTCTGTTAGGAATATATTAATAAATGGTAAATATAATAGGTAATAAAAATTAGATATTGCAAGTTTTCTTACGGTATATAGGACCTAGTTTCTCCTTGGTGCAGTAATATTTTAATCTTTTGTAAATGTTGTTGCATTTACTTTATCTCCTAGTTGATTTAGGATTTGACAGAGAAGTTGACAATGTGGTATAAAATACTATTTCATTTTCTTATAAATATATTTACATGTAAATAATATAATATATTTTCATAAATGTATCGTTTACAGATAAAGTAATGTAGCTTTAAAAGCGAGTGTAGTAGCACCCACTATTGATAAAAGAAAAACAGTCTAAAATTCTGGTTACAAGACAATATAAAATATGTAAAAACAACGCTTAACAATCCACATACATACATACACGCTATAGATATTATTTACAGAATAATATAACTGAACTCTGCGAAAGGAATTAAATACTGGTTGAAATCATTTTACTATTCAGCCGAATATTTTGGTTAGGTACCGTTCCTTCTTCGGCACTGCTAACTCACTTGTTCGCATTTGGAAAACAAATTGTTACTTCTTCAACTATTCAACGCCAATTGCGTTTCTTAGAGGTACTTTTCTCAAATTCGTTGATAGCATCGGCCTTCCCCTTAGCGGTCACCGCTAAAGTACACATAAAATGCATAAAATATTTGGTTATGCTTTTTTTATTAGACGCGCTATTTTCTATATGTATAATGTATGCAAAGAGATTTTCATACATTTTTTCTTTAATTCGTTTACAGAAAGACGATATATGTACATACATATGTAACATAGCTAACGTATAATAATAAATGAATTTAAGGAATATATAAATTGAATTAAGGGTTATTACATAGCTATGTACCTACTTACATATGTATTAATAGCAGCTGCAGGAAAATTATACATGCACATATGCATATACATACATACATATGTACGTTGTTTAGATTGAACTTGATAAGCTGGTCATACACGATACAGTTTGCCGGCAGGCCTTCCGGCTATCAATCTGGAAGGCAAACTGCACCGTTAGTGGCTACGTCTGCCGGAAGGCGAGCCCTGAACTCTCAGCCTCCCGAAAAACTGTCAACACTTAAAATTTTGCCTCCAGGTTTTGCTTATCGCATATAAGTCGTAACGTGTATGTGCGAGTTGTGGGTATAGGCCGAGAGTTATGCTGATTACTGTATTGAGCTTCATCCATGCGCAAATAATTTCTGTAATCATCAGGTTCCAATCGTAATTCATTTATTAGGTCGATATGGAAATTTTCTTGTCGATTTTTTAACCACTGTTTCATCCATTTTGAATGTTTGCGCTTCATCTTTTTCTCTTTATTATTTTTCGGCAGTAATGCAACTGCCAATCCTATTAACATTAGATCATCTTTCAAAACACTATCGAAGATTAGGGATTTTTTCAATGAAGATGCCTGGCCTGTACGTATGTTAGAGTCCGATTATTGTAAGAAGTGATGCATGTACCTCACGACTAAGATGCGCGAATTGTGCTTACCATTGGCATTTTACCTAATAAATTTTAAAAAAGGGTGTAACGCAAACATTATTGCATAACCTAGAAAAATTAAGTAGAAGTACATAAGAATTATGAATTCATTATTGTTTTTCGAAATTATTGCAAAGTAATCAATAAAAATGTAAATTTGTCAATGTTTACTTCTCTAATTGCGTATATCTAAATATTTCCACTAATAACACACCCAATGCAATAAACCATACGACAGCCAACGGGTTCATATCAATAACGTCTTCCAATGGACATACTCTAGCCGCCGGGCGACTTCGATTACCCAGTATTGCTATAACCAAGGTCGCCCGACGGCTAGAGTACGTCCATTGGAAGGCATTATTGATATGAACTCGTTGTCTGGGGGAGACATTACTTTAGAAAGAGAGTGTACGTCTAGCATCGCGAATTCCATGACAATGAACTCTCACCCAGTAAACAAACTTTAATTTTCGCGCAGTTATTTTTAGTAACTTCAACGTTGAAGCATGAAATTACCAACAAATTTATATAGATTACAGATTCTTTTTATACGTTTATGTTGAAGTTACTAAAAATAATTGCGCCATATTTGAATTTTGTTTACTGGGCATGACCTGGACATAACCTAGTAGGGAAAACATATGGCAATAATACGTACCGCCATTATGACGTGCCTCGTTTGTTATCTTAAACAGATTATAGAACTCATTCCAAATAATTAACTTGATAATTAAACTAAAACAACAGATGACAGCACTAATTATGTGTGCATTCAGGAGAAGTGAAGGAGTAAAAGTCGTTACGAAACACTCTGCAGAGCTTGGTACATTTTGAGTAGTGATACCTATAATATAATGCTCTGTAGTAGCACCTTAGTGTTGGCTTTCGCTCAATAAAGCTAGTGCCAGAGAATAGAGTTCAGCAAGTGGCCACATTAAAGCTCGTTATGAGTTTGATTTATATATGACTGGGAACACCAAAAGTAAAACCTCAAATCCTGATGACTGACATTCATGCACAAAAATATTGCGGAGTTAACTTAGTCATCCTGCAATTTACAAAATGACGCTTAGAAAAATGCAGGGAAAGTAATTATTTAATTTTGGAGGTTATGATAATGTAAATATCAAATATAGTATTTAGTGTAAATTAACGAAAAACGATGATTGAAATTCAGTTTAAGGGGCTATTTTCAGTTGTTGGTGGGAAGTTTGAAATCGGGTTATTTTTACTTGCAATAATTTTTGTGAGGAATGATTATAAATAAGAATTTATTAGTGGAATATTAACATTTAATTATAGACTAGTGGACGAAGAGTAAGTGACAGAAATTACGTGTTTAATAAAAAAAATATTATTTTTATTTTTTAAAGTAATGTATTTCAAGAGTTATAAACTTTTTCGTCCACTACATATGAACGGGAATAAACACGGCATACATTAATAAAAACAATTGTATGCTAAATAAAAAAGATTATTGCAAGAAACGTATTTGTTAGTAAAACAGATAACTGTAGATGAGGAGCACATGAGGACTTTCCTAATGGTTTGGCAACTTCCTAAAAGAGGGACACATTATCGCCGCGGTGTTTGGGCATTGCCAAACTAATGATTTGTAATCTTACGCACACGAAAATTGCGACGATTGCATACACATGCACATAGAGTTTGTAGATTTTCTCTTGTACAGAGTGAGTCCAAAAGAATGAAGACAAATTGAATTTCCCACCAACTTTTATTCCTTAAAATCGACCAACTTGTGGTTTACTCATAGGCGATTCTATAAACATTTCGAAGTGGGTGCATTTAATAAGATATTCTCTATTAAACAAAATAATCTTTTCTTTAAACTATAATACAAGAAACATGATGTTATTATTATAATTATAGGAAATGTATAAAATGACTACCATCACACCAACAGAACGACTAAGATAACAGAAAATCATAATAACGCCAAACGTCTACGAACACGAGCCAACTATGCAAATGCTGTAAAATAGAAGGAAGTATTTTTTTAATAGCATTACAGCCAGTTTGACCAACCTATACAAAGAAATATAAGGCGGGAAATTCAACTTGTCCTCAAACTAATTCGCTCAGTATGTATACTATTATTACGCCTAGGAAAATGCAAGTAATTTTTCACTTTAGCAATGGTAAAGCAATGATATTATGTCTGTAAATAATTCAATTGGAAATGAAAAATTAAGAGAAATGCTGTTATTATATTGGACAATTTCCCTAAAAATTTGTTTTGGTATTGATAACATCTTACGAAATGCGGTGAAATTATGACGGAGTACCAGCACTAAGAAAGTTTCTTTTGTTCGATATACGCACAAAAAAAATATTGCTATACTTTTATTAAACATAGTTTTGAAAGTACCATAGAAAAATAAATAAAGATTAAAGTATCTCACACAAATTATCAGTCTGTATCTTTTTATCAATATTGACGCCGCACTATATTATATACAAAAAATTAAATAAAACAAAACGAAAATTCCTATAAGGCAAAATATCTATAGCATTTACGGCAATTCGAATTTCACTTTCTACCTGTTTATACCCCTTTCTACCCCTTCGCGCCTCTTTCTCAACATTTGTCATTATGTCACGACCGTGCTATCTCACTTTGTATATTGCCGTCTTCTTTCATCTCGCAGTATGATCGACAACTGGTACTATTAGTTCCCTCTGTTATCCAATTTATTTGTAAATATACTGGTAAACACACACACACACCCGACGTTAGTTTAGAGTGTACTCGCTAGGAGTGAAAATAGAGCCTTAATGCTATAATACTATTAATGTCAAATAATTTAGCGAGTTTTTTCATTGTACCAGTTAGGTACTGTAAATGTAAGCCGTATTCACCGTTGTCACCTTCGTCGGATAAGAAGACATTCCAGTAATATATACATACTTGATCTTTAAAGTGCACTTTCCTAAAAGTATCTTGATTATGGCAATATTAATATTATGAGCTAGCTATCATTTAGTAGTATCGATAGAAGGGTTAAGAAATATTTATACTGGTTGTTCTAATTGGATTTTAGTCTGATTTTATTAATTTCGAATGAAAACTCATATTCGTATTCATTCTTAAAATCTATATCACTATAATTTTCACGTGTTGTAATAGATGATATGAAGGTAAAACCTGTATATTGGGTCAACTCCAATTTTGGAATTCAGGAACCATTAACGACCATATCCTCAATTAAACGTGACATTTCTAGATTTAGAAATGTGTAAGAGACATAAAAATGTTCTAAATTCTTTTAATTTAGTCTTGTAGTCTTGTATTTCGCAGATATGTATTTCGATTAAGAGATATTAATATATAGAAATTCAATATAATATTCGGCATTGATGTAAGCCTAAATCCATAGAGCTTACTTTAGTAATATCAAAGTCTAAATGATAGCCAAAATACAGAAAGATATAAATGGTTTATCAAAATAGACTGTAGATATTACAGATGGTGTGTGAATTTTCGTAGTAGTATCTTCATGGCAATGAGATACATACGTAATGAACAAGGTAAACTCATTTCAGATATTTAGTTTAAGAAGAACAAACAGATGCAGATCAATTACAGTTCAATCAAGGATGGTGCTATTGTCGTATAACTATATTTCAATAACCATACCTGTATA
Organism: Popillia japonica; assembly: GCA_004785975.1. Classification (NCBI taxonomy): domain Eukaryota; kingdom Metazoa; phylum Arthropoda; class Insecta; order Coleoptera; family Scarabaeidae; genus Popillia; species Popillia japonica. The sequence goes on from SMLS01076506.1 coordinate 21,783, forward strand.
GGTGTCCAATTCTACAGAGTTAGATTATTTTTAGGTAGTACTGAACCTCCTAGATAAAATTGAGGGTGCCACTCTTACGGGTGTTGCTACTTTCTTATTTGCATGATTCTGTAGTGTATGTTAATATTATATATTTTTATCTTGTGGTGGTGGTGCCTACATAACTTCTAACATATGTGCACATTAACCTCTTAAATTATTTATTTTAATTATTTATTAGAATTTATGAATGTACTATACTTATGTATTATCTAAGGACTCCAAGTCTATGCTGATTTTGCTATTTGTTTGAGTAAGCCATACCATAAAATTCTACTATATTCAACTAGGATTTCTTTTAGAGGTTCTATAAAGTATTGCTCAGAAACTCTGACAGCAATTTTAAAAAACGTGATCAACAAACAAAACGATCTTTTGCCAAACCAATGGATGATATTCTGATAATCCAAGTAAAAAAGATTCCATAGACAAACTAAGTCAGATTGCAACTAATAATATTACATACGAGGGCGTATTTTTATGTTATCTACCTAGTCATGGAAAGAAGCACAACAACATTAATACATTTATTCCATCTTTCTTGTAGTTGCCCTATACCATCAGAAAAAAATTGGTTTCGTAATCCTCCAAAATATTCTTCAATAGCTTATTTGAGTTCTTCATCAGAAGCAAAACGCTTTCCCCAGAGATGCTTTTTTTAAATTTTGGATAAGAAGAAGTCTAACGGAGCTAGGTCGGGACTATAGAGTGGATGCCTTAACTCTACAAACGCATATTCATTTATTATCTGCTGAACGTTGGTTGCGTTATGAACCCGACAATTGTCGTACAGCAACAAGTTTTTTTGTGGATAAGAATGCGCACGTTTTTCCTCCAGAGCGGTTTTTAAATTTTTAATTGTGTTTCCGTAGGCCTCTCCATTTATGGTAGACCCTCACGGCATATATTCAATAAGCAAGACTGCTTCAGCATCCCAGAAAACAGTTGCCATCAGTTTTTTTTTTCCAGAAAATTATGCCTTGGCCTTTTTTGGTGGTGGAAAGCCCTTAGGAACCTGGATTCTTGTGTAGTAGGAGGGGCCCAGTAATATACCATTCTAGGTGATAATTCGAGATAAAAATGTTTTGTCCCTCTTCCAACTCGATCAAATTTGCTTGAGAAACATCTTTCCTGTACAGTTTTTGTTCAGGTGTAAGCAATCTGGGTATCCACCGTGCAGACACCTTCTTCATACCTAAATCGTCATGCAAAACTTTGACGACGCTTGTTTCAGATATACAGACTACATTGGCAATGACAGAGATCGTCCGGACTTTCGATATCATTGATTGACTCTCGGCCCCATCAAAAGAGTTTAGACCAATATTTTACGTGGAAATAAGCTGGTGTATCTTCTATCGTACATAGATTCGATCTGATTTTTTTTCTGTTTGTGTTATTAAAGCTGCAGTTTGTAACGCACTTGTTTCATTATATTTGATATCATTCCTGCAACTATTGTTATTTAAATTAAAGCAGGCTCCATACATCTTATATACACATTACAGGTGCTGTAGAAAATAAATGAGCAAATAAATAAGAGATTTATTTTTCAAAAAGAAAATAAGATAAAATAAAAAATTTAGTCTCAAATTAGTTGCTTTAGACTACTTTCAATTATGTGGATGAAGACCAACTTGGAGATTGTACTCAGGATGCTCTACTTTGTGCTCGCCGGTTTTGATTAAGCTAAAAATAAAGAAAAATTTTTTGAGTTACTATGCTAACGCATATTATTTAAATTTATTAAAAAAATTCCAATACACAACATTATTAGAATTAGTATTGAGGTTACTAATTTAGAATTAATAAGCTCATGTAATGTTTTTTCAAGATTGCAATTTAGCTTAAATGGGGCAACTCTGTTTAAAGCCGTTACTATCGCAACAAGCTGTACGGAAACCCGAATCCATATCTTTAACAGTGCATCGAAAAGCACGTTAGCTCCTCTAAGCATTAATAAAAAAATATTGGTGTGTACTCACTTCCATCTGTATGGTCCGCCTCCTCTAGCTGCGGCAGTAGGAGCCACGGTGAATGGACGTACAGTAGCAGCCGGACGTACTGGTGCAATAGTTACAACTTTCTGTGGTGGTGGTGGAACAAATGGCTGTGGAGTAGGTTGCAACCTCTTTTCTGGTATGTGATAATGGTATCCTCCGCTTGGCGGACTAGGTGGTGGCGGTGGAGGTAGATATTGTCTCTGTTCATGGACGTAGGGATTATCCGCGTGTTCGTAGGGCTGATGAGGAACATCAACGTGTTCGTATGGACTATCTACGTGCACGTAGGGAACGGGCGGTATATGGTCATGTTCATAAGGATCGTGTGGAATATGTTCATGGATGTAAGGGTTGTCAACATGAATGTAACGGCCACTGTCGTCGTGAATGTAGTGACCAGAGGTATCGTGATAATAGGCACCGCCTATTGCATTGCTACCTCTAAGGATCTCGCTTATGTCCGCATTCGTAGCAGAAATAACTACTGCTAGTAACAACTGAAAGTATATAACAGCATTTAATAATTAAAGCAAAACAGTTCTTTAAACGCATTTCTTAATTAGCATCATTATAAACATAAATCTGTCAAATTTGGCCAGTGATAAATAAATAGAAATGTATTTCTGTTGCACACGAAATTACAAAAAAAAGAAATGAAACCATTGTGTATTGATGTTCAGATGATGACTCAGATTGTGTGAGTCGCACTATTCTTGAAATAATTCGAAGAAAATACATTTAGGAAGTTATTTTTTATATTTCACTACTGGAGCAATTTTTTCTTTTTTCAGAAAAATCCTTGGACTATCGTTTTTTTCAGACGAATAGGAAAAAATTGATATATAGAAGAGTTCGTAATACTGGTTCCAATTCATTCTGCTAAGAATAAGTAAATGAAATAGAGGGCGTTTACCATCTGCGTAAGGGATGGATTGGTTAGGCTAACGCCTCATCCTCCTGAAATTGAGGAAACCTGGGACAAGCCCCAAAATGGCTTGCAAAGGATGTTCAGCTTTATGAAAAGATTTAGCCCATAGCCCCCATACCCAGAGCGAATGGAACAATTACACTATCTCGAAACTCAATAGCAACGCCATGAAATTGTACAGTGATGGCTCCAAAGAGACAGAGAACTGGAATAAAGATAAATAGGCCTAGAACCAAATATTGC